>SIXB01001925.1:15915-34095 GCA_007018985.1 Anopheles bwambae
GGGGGGGGGGGGGGGGGGGCTGATGTGTGCAGTGTGTGATGCAGTTGCCAGTCTGCCCGTTGCAATTCAATCCCCTCCCCCACCGGGCTTAACATATTTGTGAAGCCCTGGCAAAGAATGGTTATTTTTAAAACCCTTTCAATGGTGTGTTGCGGCGGGGTTGCACTGTTCTGGGGGTTTTTTTCGCTTTAAATTGTTTCATTCATCACCGAACTTCTTAGACACACTTGGGTGTGTCTAGAGGGATGCAAAGAAAGTAGTTACACTTTCAAAAGGTACGGGCTGTAAACTTGCGCCCCCCAACTTTGCTTGTACAGAGAGCGTCTGACTGACTGATGTCCGCCTTTTCCGCCCATGTATTACAGGGAACGATTCTGAATGGCAAATTCAACCTACAACGGCGGTCGGTCCCTTGGCTTTTACCCAAGGGCTTTTTTCCCCTTGGAACGTTGCGACCTGCATGTTGTTCCCAGACAGCACGCGCACTGACTGCAAATGGTTTTGCTTCCTGTTCTTCCTCTTCATTGGGGCTGTGATTTTCTCCACTTTTTGCCACTCACCGGTCAAACGTGTGTAACGGCAGCACACTTGTGCAGGGTGTGCTTATCGGTCACCCCCGTTTGGCTTGCGAAGGCTCTGCAACATGCCGTGTACCCTAATTAGCTTATAATTGACGATTGTGTCACAAGAACACACACACACACACACGCGCCTTACACAGGGTGTGGAATTATGACCAGGTCTTTAAGACGCTGACGGGCACGGTCCACGATGCGACCAGGCTCGTAGAATGGACGGATCGTTTCGTTCCTGTCTTGTGCATCCCCTGCCTGGCGTATTGCTTGCGACGAAGAGGGAGTAAAGGTTTAAACGAGAACCACCAAAAATGACGTCTCCGCTCCGCCGCCGCTGCGGCCGCCTACCGGTCATATTGGGGTTATTGTTTTTGAAGGTGATTGAAATGTGGGAACTCTTTAATGAGCTCTGTTTTTGTTTTTTGCTCAGTGTTTCTCTTTGGTTCGCTTTTTTCTCCCTTGAGGAGAGGTGGTTAAGGTTGGTGTTACCTTACACGACACACTTGATTGGGGTGAGTGAAGTTGGCCTGAACCAAACACAGGGAAGTCGAAATGGAAGAACGATTGATTGCTGTGTTATTTCAGGGATTTCTTTAACTTAAAACGTATAATTAAATTACAGTTGAATTGGTTTTTTTCTGCGGCCGTGTAAACAGTAGTGTAATGTAATGAAACCAATGCTGCAAAATGTCATGAGCATCATGAGATAGTCACCAACGAAAACAATGAACATATCCGTGGTAGCTTGATGCTCATTGCTGATACTCAATGAAAGTGCGTCATGACATGCTGAACACGACATGTGAATTATTGAATCCAACGCGATACTTTGACTCACAAGCTGAGCTTTATGCCGTCACAAGCATAATCATGACTTTATTCTGGCTGTGAACAGTGCTGCCAAATGCCACTGGTTCAGTCACCAACACTCATGACTGAAACGAAGCTCAAATCAGCTCACGGTACACACAACTGCGATGATCAGCTGTAAGACTCAAACAATTGGTGGGCCAATCACATGCTTGATGACATTTTGTTTAACACCCAACTCTTGATTACTCACTTGGTCACGACATTTTCTGTCGGTGATAATCACAACATTTTTGGAATATACTTGGCGTGTGGTGCAGCAGGGCAGCATGAAATGAGCATGCTTTCTTGCTCTTTCTGGTTTGATGGTCTGTCGGATCAAATAGAACGAGAAACCATGCTCTTTTTTGTTTCTTGGAACCATTCGCACGCACCGCATATCTCCCATGACTATCGGGATGATCACCGACTGAAAATGTTGCGACCAAGTGACTGACCAAGAGTTGGTTGCACACAATGTGATGGTCGCAACAACTGTTTGAGTCTCACCTCTGATCATCACAGTAGAGCTCGTGACGCTGACATTATTTTGTTTCAGCCGGAATTTGTATATGACTATGTCAGTGACATTTTAGAAAACTGATCACAGTAAAAAAAAGTCATGATTTAGTGACAGTGACTGATCAAGCGATGGTCGCAAAAATGCCATGAAGCATGTATTGGTCACACCAATCGTTTTGAGTATCACATCTGATTATCACAATTGCGTACGTGACGCTGACATAGTTTTTGTTTCAGTCAGATTTTTTTATGACATTGACATTGACATTTAGCAACACTGGAAGAAACATCTTTTCAGAGTGCGATCGAGTTGGATCGCTCCCGAGGCCGGAAAAAGAAATTAGACATAGAAGGACACTACTTTTATTTCGTACTTTTTGTCTTACTCCGTTGTAAATCACAATTTGTCCGCCGTTTTGGTTCCCATAGTCTAATATAATGTACATATAATATACTGGCTGGTGTGCGTTTGCATCATGAATAATATTAATGTTAAATTTGTTTTCCTTCTTTCCAGGCTGTGACTGGAGCAATTCAATCTGTTGACGGTGTTTGTTAAAAGGATAATAAAGATAGTGTTGGAGATTGATCAGAGCTTAACACGGAACTGGTTGCTCGTGTGTCGCCGCTACCGACGCGCCGTCACGCCACCCCCCAAACGGCAGGAGGAATGACCATCGTTATGGCCGGTCTATCGACAGCGGAAATATGCGAAAACACGAAGCTGGCCCGCGAGATGGCCGTGATGGGGAACTACGATTCGGCCGGCATCTACTACGAGGGTGTGCTGCAGATGCTCCGCAAGCTGCTGGTCGGTCTCAGCGAGCCACTGCAGAAGGGCAAATGGTTGATGGTAAGCAGTGGCAGCAGCAGAGCGCGAGCACCTTACACCGACGTCTGACCGCACGTTTTCCCCTTTTCCAATTTTGCAGATACAGCAAGAAATTAACAAAGAGTACAATCAAATGAAGCTGATCCAGAAGACGCTTACCGAGATTACGATGGATCTGCAGAACGCACCGCTGCAGGCCCGCATCCGCACGCCCCTGCACGAAACGGCCAGCAAAGACCCGGCCGCCTGGTTCCGGGCCGATCCGGACATCTGGATGCCGCCGGCATCCGGTGGCCGGGGCGGAGGCGGAGGAGGACCGATCGATCCGGACGTGTGGGCCCCGGCCCCCGATATGCCCCCGCCGGACCATCGGCGGGCGGTAGCGCCCCGCAACCAGTCACGCTCCAGCACAGCGCTGAACCGCAAGTCGGAGGTAAACCGGCGCAATGCGGCCACAAAGTCAGCCTCCACCTCGACCGTGGGCGGGCGCAAGACAATCAGCCAGACGGCACGGGCCGGCGGAACGTCCGGGATGAATGGTGCGTCCCGCACCGGCACACTGCCCCGCACGAAGGCGGCGGGTCAGCGCGGCTCGACAGCACCGGGCGCTAGCGATGCCACGAACGGCAATGGCGAGAAGGCCGACAAGGAGAAGCTCGGCGACGACGAGGAGGGCAACAACGGGGGCGATACGCCCGAGGAGGTGGAGCGCAAGTTCGAACCGGCGAGCCACGCGGACGTCGACCTGGTGGACATGCTCGAGCGCGACATACTGCAGAAGAATCCGAACATCCACTGGGACGACATCGCCGACCTGCACGAGGCGAAGCGGCTGCTGGAGGAGGCGGTCGTCCTGCCGATGTGGATGCCCGACTACTTCAAGGGCATCCGGAGGCCGTGGAAGGGCGTGCTGATGGTGGGCCCGCCCGGCACGGGCAAAACGATGCTTGCCAAGGCGGTCGCGACCGAGTGCGGCACCACGTTCTTCAACGTGTCCTCCTCGACGCTCACGTCCAAGTATCGGGGCGAGTCGGAGAAGCTGGTCCGGTTGCTGTTCGAGATGGCCCGGTTCTACGCGCCGAGCACGATCTTCATCGACGAGATCGATTCGCTCTGCTCGCGGCGCGGCTCGGAATCGGAGCACGAGGCGTCGCGCCGCGTCAAGTCCGAGCTGCTGGTGCAGATGGACGGCGTCAGCAACGACGAGGCGACCAAGATCGTGATGGTGCTGGCCGCCACCAACTTCCCGTGGGACATCGACGAGGCGCTGCGGCGCCGGCTCGAGAAGCGCATCTACATCCCGCTGCCGAACAGCGAGGGCCGCGAGGCGCTGCTCAAGATCAATCTGCGCGAGGTGAAGGTGGACGAGTCGGTGGACATGCGCGACATTGCCGACCGGCTGGACGGGTACTCGGGCGCGGACATCACGAACGTGTGCCGGGACGCGTCGATGATGTCGATGCGGCGCAAGATCGCCGGCCTGCGGCCCGAGCAGATCCGCCAGCTGGCGAAGGAGGAGCTGGATCTGCCGGTATCGAAGCAGGACTTCAAAGAGGCCATTTCCAAGTGCAACAAGAGCGTATCCAAAGACGATCTCGCGAAGTACCAGCAGTGGATGAAGGAGTTTGGCTCGTCGTGATGGAACGTCGCGGTGCGGTCGGCAAACAGTAGCAGCAACAGTTCCGCCTGCGTGTGGTACGCTTTTACCGGGACCACGACGATCAACCCGAGGATAAAGCTGTGTATCGTTTTTTAAATGACTGATGATGAGGATGACTGGGTGGGTGGTAGGCAGGACTGTACTAAGGCAGTTCAGCGTGATTTGTGATCTTTGTATAGTGAGAATGAGAGAAGCGAGGGTAAGAGAGAGAGCGAGCGTATCACTTGGGATTGAAACATATGGGACCTTAAAGAGCAAAGGATTTTTGCGCGACTATTTGCGCTAAACTTGTCCCACTTCGGTGGCGCAAATCGGAAGATCAGCTTCTCGAATTGCATCACATTTTGTTGGGGTTTGGTTTATAACACAGCCAGGCTGCACAATACCCTTATATCTCGGGCGCTATATCACAATAGTGTCCTTCCGGTTACTAAACGCTTCTACGCATCGTCATATCAACAACAGCACGAGTTACTAAAGAAGAAAGTGCTTGCAAAGCTGGGGAAGAGAGAGTCAAGGGGAGTTGATTTTCGCTCACAAGCTTCTTTTTTTTTTTAATTGTTATGTACACACGTGTTTTCCGTTGTGTTGATGTGATCCAAACGCCTTGACTGGTTGTGCCTGTTGTCATCCGTGTACGCGGGGCTGTTTTAACATCATTTATGCTTCAAAGGAGCGTTGCAAAAATTCTGAAGAGGGTCACGAGGGATTCTAGCAGGGAAGGAACAACAAAATCACACAAGAACTATTATTACTACTACTGAATTGATGAAGGAGAAAGCCGCCCTGTAAGCGATGGAGGGGGCAAGAACTGCTGAGTGGCGTTATAGCGAGCGTTTACTTTCTGTTTTCTTTTATTTTTAATTTTACTACTACAATTAAACGAATCATAATACCTAGCGATTAGGAGCGATAAGATGTAATAAACACATTTGAGTAACATTTTATAGAAAATGACAAAATAAAAACGAGCATGTTTCGTTATTGCTTTTTTCACCGCGAAATTTGCCGTGCCAAAAGAAAAAAAGCTGTCCAGTCGAGAGCATTCCTACCCCTCTCACATCATAATCGGTGCGGCGGGGGGTAGGAAAGCTATGCGCCACAGCGCTGCGGGATGTGTCAGAAATGTGCTCGAAAAGGGGCCCAAAATCATCCAGTTCGAAGCCCGAGCCGTCATTTTCGAGCAACCGTTCGAGCAGTTTCGAAAACGCGTTTATAGTGTGCGTGCAGTGGCGTGCGGGAGCGAGAACGATGCATAGCGCACCGCTGAATGTGCGACAGAACGCAACAGAACAGTACGCGCGCTGGACGTATCGGTGTGTGCGTGTGTGTGTGCGTGCGTACGCGTCGGCAGAAAGGTATACGGACAGCGTCACCAGCGGTGAGTGTGTGCGTGTGTACGTTCCGAAAATTGTTCAAATCGAAGCACAAGCAACCAAGCAGCCAGAGAGAAGCGCAGACCAAGCGAAAAACGCGAACGCGGAGATTTCCTTTCGGTCGTTTCGGGCAAATTTGGACCGCTTTCCGTACGTGGACGGGCCGCAAAAGACGGTCCCGGATCGGCGTAACCATCGCGTGCATCGATTCGCTGTTAGTTTTAGCATCCCCGGAGGTTTTTTGAATGTAAGTAAAACATCCCCGAAAAAAGAAAACGGGACGGAATCTTTCCGTCGCCGTCGTCGTCGGCTTGGATCGATTATCCTCCTCCTCTCTAAGCTGGTGCTACTGCTGCTGCTGCTGAGGGCAACCGAGTAGACACCTTTTACCTCGACGTGTTTGTGTGCGTGCGTGCGTGCGTGTATGTGTGTGTGTATGCTGTGTCCGTCGATGGCGGCGTTGTGTGCCCGAACAAAATGCTTTTCGCCTTGCCCGTGCGGTGCCGTGCAGTAGAAGGAAATTCTGCAAAAATTGGCATGACGGCGTCAGCAGCAGCAGCATCCGTGTGACCAGCAGCAGCAGCAGCACACTAAGCGGAAACAGTACGAAACACCCTCGGAACCTTTTTTGTGCACCCATCATCATCATCATCATCGTCGTTGCCGTCGTCGTCATCATCATCATCGCTTTGGTCGCGGTCGTCGTTCGTACGGCAATATGGAGATGATGATGATGATCATGATGATGATGATGGTGATGTAGCCAAGCGGCGATGATACTGTGCTTCTGCATCGTGAAAGTGCGTCAGCCATAGTCGAGCGCAGCGGCCAGTGTAAATGTGGAGTGAAAAAAAAAAACAAAAAAAAAAGAAAAGAAAAGAAAAGAAAGAGCAAAAGCCTAATCTGTTCACAAACGTTTCCCCACCTCTCGTTGCAGCTTGTACGGTCGGAATCGGAAAAAAACATCCAAGTATTATTCCCAACAAAGAGAGAAAGACGCTCGATTTTCCCTGCACGGTGCAGGAGCACAGGGGCGCATTGGTAGAGCGTTAGTTTGAACCGCGGTACGGAAGCCAAGACGGACACACCTGCCTGCGGGGGGAGGGAGTGACAGAGACCACGGTGTGGCCACGACACGGTCCACACGGTAATGGCGTAAACCGGAGAAAAGTGGCCGTTTTTGTGATCGTGTTGTGTACCACGGACATTAAATGCTGGCCGCCGCCCCTCGCTCTCCTCTACTCCCCGGTACATGTGTGTATGTGTGTGAGTGTGTGTGTGTAAGCGCCCGGTGGTGCTGTGCGGCCTGCTTCGTCTTGGGGCACACGCGCACCGGAGATATATTTCCGTACAGATCACGGCAGGCTGCGACAATTTTCCTAGATTTTGTAGTGTGGTGTACCGTTCGTTCGGTTAGGGGGGGGGGGATTTTTTTGTGGTCTCGGGCCCACTTTGTGCCGTGTGGCCAGTTTTTGTGAGGCCAGTCCCCATTTCCGGCCCCCAAAAAGTACTGTGCGTGTGTTTGTGTGTGTGTGTGAGAGTGTAAAACGTGACCAATGTGTGACGAGTCGTGTAGCGAAGGTGCGTTTCAGTGCAAAGTGGTGTGTTTCTGCAAACTCAAACAATTTCCCTTCGATGCTAAGTCGGAAAAGCGCAAAGACTTAGTGGACCCAGCAGAAAGGTGAACGCAAGCAAGCAAGAAAGCAATCAAGAATAATCAAGCCGGGAAGCTGTTAATGACGAGGAACGATTTGGTGCGGGGTAGACAGGGTGCGCACACACACAAAAACACACATACTCACATACACACACACAAATGTTTGCATCGAAAGGAAACCGAAACCGGCTTACAGAGCAGAGTGGTGGTGATGCTGCTGCTGTGGATGTCGCCCCATTGACGTCGTGGGAAATCGTTCCATTTCACTTCCGTTGAGGTCTTGAGGTGTACTTTCCACACGCACTAGCCTGCCGGATGTGCCAGCCGCGGACTGCTCGGATCTTATCTGCACTGAACCGGGGGGAATCGAAGCGAATGCCGCCAACAGGCTCTCCCAGCAGGTCGGCAGAGGGCCACAAAACGTCAAACAGATCGTGCCTTCTTCCCAGCTTGACGAGCCCCGGTGCAATTCGAACCTTCCATTTCCATATTGGCAGCATCCATCACCATATATCCGTGCCCAGCAAATGGTGGAACTAGAAGAAAGGTTCTTCCCCGTCGCGTCGTGCGCCCTGTGTTTTACTGTGCCAGAGGTTAGTGGAACAATTTTTTATGTGTTTAGTTCGTTATTAAGTTAATTTACCACCACATTGTTCGGTCTCCGAAGTGCAAACATCCAGCTCGTTGTTCTTGGTTGCCATCGATGGATGCCGTGCGATGGTGTGCAGTTCAGGGTCTGGCTTGGATGTGCAGCAAAACATGAGCACCGCGTCACCAAGTGAGAATGCAATCGGGGCAGCATCAATTTCGTTTGTTTTTACATTCATTTTTTCGAGCTTTCGATGTGGCCACTTTCATGGAAATTGGTGGCATGATATTATTACTTAACTGTAGCGGTACAGCGATGTAGTAGAGCGAGAAGGATGAGAGGTGAGCGTATGAACCACAACGGTTATGGGACGAACCAATGTGTGCATCCTTTTGGAATACGCGAAGTCCTGCAGAATACAGCATTACTGTTAACTTGGAAGTAGATATCGAAAATTGGTTAAAATACTCCGTAACTGTTCACCTAAAAATGCATCCCATTTCCAACCGGATGAGCATGGTTGGCTCACACCCATCCAAGCATTGTGCTGAACCAGTAGTAGTGAGCACGGTGCACAGTTGCGAGCCCCGCCGCCTACTCTGCTCAAATCGTTTGGCTGCCATGGCCGCGATGATTTATGTTATGGTTTTGGTTAACACTACTAAACCTTATATTTCATAAATTCATAATGTATTGCATTAAGTGGCGATGGCGCCAAAATTGTAATTAAGCTGTCTTGTTTTGTTTTTTCAAGCACAAATGTTCGTCATTTCTCCACGCCATTGTTAAATACTCGTTCTGCTGAAGCTTTCTATTCAATGTTTACAGAGAGAGAGAGAGAGCGATGTGTGTATACAATTAATTAGTTATTTTACTTACTTTTTACTTATCAATTTACAATTAATTAGTTATTATTTAAAATCTATTCAAACTACCAGCCTCAAAGTAAGATTAACGACTGTATGCAACCATTCGGTAAAAAGAAAAAAAAAAAGGTAAAAAACAGCTTTTTTCCAGCATAAGAGTGCATAACCAAAACATTGCTGCGGATTAAACTGTGGAGCGTGTAATTATGCAATCTGCAAAATCAAACGATGGTGTGTCATAGTGTAAATCCCTCAATCAGCCTTCTTGTGTGTTGGCCCGATTCGGTTCGGTTCGGGTTTGGTGGCCGGGTAAGAGTGCATAATGGAACCGGTTTCGCATCGAGGTTTATTTATAGCGGGCTATTAATGGAGTAATTGATTGCAGGTGGTGGCGGTGGCGGCGCTGCTGCTGGTGTGTTGTCTTTAATGTTTACTTCCTTTCCTGTAACCCTCCGCCGCCACCCCCTGATTGGGGAGCACATTTTGGGCAGCAGCAGCAGCAGCAGCTGAATGCGTGACTGGAGGGCTCGTTTTATTGCAATTGCTTTTAACATTTTTGTTTCATTCTTATTAATATACAGGTTGTGAATACACAGCGTTTGAGGTGTGCTGTTGTTTTGGGAACAAATCTATCGTAATCTTCTCTGCTTAATTATTTTGCAGCCTCCGTAGAATAGAAACACGACAGGCGTGTTCTTCGTCGTTGTTTACAAAACCACACTTGTACGTGTACGCGCACAGCGCCGCTCTGTACACACGGTGCATTGGCACTTTGTTTTGACGATGAGAGATATGGGGGCTTGTGGTGTGGGGAGGTAATGCAGCGCATACCCATCCCAACATCGGAAGCACTTTTTTCCCGCCATTCTTCGAGCGGGACGGCCGCTCGTTCGCACGTCAAAACCCCCCCACCCTCGTCATCCGATAAGAACGCGTTCCTGTTGCGTATTATTTGATGGATGAGAATGCTGGGCGGGGAAAGGGATATGAAATATCCGCACATTTCCCAACACACCTAAAGAGAGAATGAGAGAGAGGGAGAGAAAGTGGTATGTTGCATTTGCAATTCCATTGGTGGAGACGGCTGGCTGGCGATCGTTGGCGATAACCGGCTTCGAACCCCTGCTTTCGCGTGCAATAAATAACAACAATTGACATATGACACCCGTCGTCGTCGTCGTCGTCGTACCTTATCAAACAACCCCAAACACACACACACATGCATACAAACGCAGCATGCATATTCGTTGCTATCGCTGCTGTGCTGTGGCGGAGTTTGACGTTCAGTTCATCTCTGCGAACCGACCGGTAGTTCGGACTAATAAACCTCTTTTCGAAACACACACACACACACACACACACACACACACACACACACACACACACACACACACACAGCAAAAGGTAGCGTATCGTTTGGACGACGTCTGTCATGTTCCCCTCCTCCCATGCGTGATGGGTGGTGGTGGTGGGTGGACAGGGACGCGATTGTTTATAACGCGATTGCTTACCGGTGTGTACGTACTCCGAGACCGCCGAGCCCTACACTTGAATCACACAAACACACACACACACACAGCAACCCTGTATGTTGCGCTGTTGATGTTTTCATCGATAAAGAGCTTGTGTGATATGGTTTTTGCGGGGAGTGGCGGTGTGGCGGCTGTTTTTCCATTGTCGTCGTCGTCGTGGCGGCGAAATTGGCGCGGCCAGTGTTTGGTGACCGTTTAGAATGTGTGTCATATCTTCCTTTGCCCACGCAAGCAATGACGCTGGTGGTCATTGGTATTGAAGACGGTTCGGTATGTTTCGCGACGGGCTATATGATTGGATGCAAAAGAAAGTGAAAAGTGTTGCTCTCAAATGGGGTGGGGGGGGGGGAACGGAAGCTTTGTCCCGTGTGCTGTACCCGTCAAGCCACGGGTGAAAACCATGGCTGGGGGACGCTCCAGAACAAAAAAAAAGGGGGGTTAGTGAATGAGCGGAGCCCATTTGGACTCCATTCAACATTGTGTACCCTTCCAAAGTCGCGAGCTTAACGTCACCCACGGCACAACGAAAGGGAAAATGTCGAGACGCTTTCTTGGTATTCTTGGCATTTTTATTTTTGTCTTCTTCTTTTCGTTGGTTCATTCGCTCGCTTGCGCTTCTCGCACACACTACACGCTTTACACCATGCGAGCCCTTTTTGGTTGCCGCCTTTGATGTTTACACCGTGGGGTGGTTGTGGTGGTGGTGGTGGTGGTGATCGGGAGCGGAGGGGCTTTTTTTGTGCCATTCGCGTTACGATACGTGTGTGCGCCCTGTTTCAGCGTGTGCGGTTGTCCTTAAGGAACGAGGAATCTGGTGACATGTGGGGCACACAACACCACAAGCAAGCAAGCAAAAAAAAAAAGCCGGCAAGCAACGTCAAACAGACCACCATCAACAGACTTTGGTTGGGAACTGCCGGTAATAATGTTCTCTGCTTTTGCTGCTGGTGCTACCCGGCCGGCATGAAGTTCATTATTTTGTTGAGCCACAGCAGGTATGGGTTTGTGTGTTTGGGCAGGGTTTAAAGGACGATAAAGGTGTGTAGTTGTGGGGGGGGCCATCATGTTTGTGCCGAAGTGTTTTCCAGCGAAGTTGTCTACCCATGAGTGTTACTAACGAAATGTTATGGAAAAGAATATTGCGGTTAAGAAACATCTTCTCATTTGCAGCACAGCCATGAATAGCGCAAACGACAATGTCCTTGCACAATCACCGGTAATCATGGCCGCATCAACATCAAACCACCTCCCCTCTCCCTCCTGCAAGACTTAATTGGGACGAATGCAAAACAAAAGAAGGGCAAGCCCGAACCGAAGAAACAGCAAACAAAACGAAAAAAAAACAACCCAAATCATCTCACAGCTAAAGATGAAACCAACGGCCACAACTCGGGGGATATTATACAAAGCATATTGTATGTGAGAGAAAGAGAGAGAGCACGAAAAAGGGAATAATGTGTATCTTGGACGAGGGCCGCCGCCACCACCGGCAAAGGGTTCGACTTTCCGGGTGCGGGTTTTATCCCTCAGCTTCTTCTTTACCCAACGGACGCCACGTGGACTTTGTCTGCTTCTTTGATTTCCCGTTCGGATTCGTGCAGCCAAAGCGTTGTGGAAGCGTCGCGTCGGCAGTGAGGTAGGTCCCGGTTTTTTTGTAGAAGCGTCGTCCGAAACGAGCGAGAATACACATTATCAACACCACCTCCTCCTACCTCTCCTACACCCGCGAGCTCCGCTCCGACGGCGTCCAGCATGGCAGCGTATTTTGAGATTCGAGGATTTTTGGGGCGAACAAACGAGATGATGCTGTTGTTGGTGTGTGCCACTGCAAAACGCAGCTATGCATGCGGTGTGTTTGCTCTTGCTTAAATGTTGTCAATGTTTTCCAAAGCATTTAGCACTTTACAGCAACAACATTGCACTGTATTGTTCTATAATTATCTTTAAAAATTGCAAACACTCTGATTGGCTTTGGTGCTGGGTGCGTTACAAAGATGTTACAAACCCAAAGCTGCATTGCTCCAAATTGCTCCACACGCTTCCGAGCAGGCAACCGAAGCAGCCCAGTCTCCAAGAGCGTCATCAGCAGCGCGCCGTTTTTCGCAGCAAATTAATAAAGCGGGCGCTTTTCCGCTTTTCCCCAAACCCACCCATTTCCTTGCGCATCAATCTCGCGCGCGTGTATTTGAAAATCAATTTCAACTCATCCAATACCCCCCACCCTCTCTCGCTCGAGCGCGCTGGTACGTTGTGTTTGGGGCTGCTTGCCGAGTCCGTCCCTCAGGTTTACTCGACCCCGGGTCGGGAGGGATCGGGTACCATTTCGAAACGAGGAAAAGTGCAAGGGATCATATTGCGAAATCCAAAGTGTAATACACAGAGAGAGAGAAAGAGATAGAGCTATAAGGAGCAAGAGACGACTGCTGCCTGCTCTTGTATAGCTGTGTTTGCCGGCGAGTTCGTTCGTTGCGTTTACGATCGATAATCAATCTTGCACATGGTTACCCTCTTCGCTCCAGACGACTTTCGGAAAGAGGGGATATTCCCGATCCGCGGGTTGGGGAGGGTGGTGGAAGTGTGGTGAAAAAAAGGTTCTTCAATACCCATCTCGAGCGCGCCTTGTATGGAGCAGCGCCCGCCCGTGATTAAGGAATGTAACGCGCGCGCCACGTTCGTTTCGCCAATCTTTCTCTCTCTCTCTCTCTTCTGCTTTGCCAGTAGTTTCAAGCATTTCAAGCAGCGGACAAGCGGACTGGTAGTGTAACTAAATATGCATCCAAGGATACGGCGTCGTGTCCCACCCGGCAGGATGCACAATCACAGCACGGTAACGAAACTGAGAAAGAGGATAGTCAATTTAGCTGATCGCGCGCTGGTCGAACCGGGTTTGGCGCGCACCTCGATGAATTGGAGAGCAATCTTCGCGCGTTCTGTGGGCTGCTGCTGCTGCTGGTAGCTCCACCGACAAGAACAAGAAATCCCTGGAATGAACGAGCTTACCTGCCGCCGCCACCGCTGCTACTCCTTCTGCTGCATCTGCTCGCTCGTTTGCGTTCGTTCCGTAGATTGCGAGTGATTGTAATCTTTTTTGTTTTTTGTTTTTAGTTTTACTCCCCTTTGGGAAGGTTATTTCTGGGACTGCAACAGCAACAGCGCCCTCCAAAGACTCCCGGGCGGTATGTCGGTCCGTCAGTGGTCCGGCCCGTGAAGAAGGAGGAAGGCGCGCGATTTCAATCGTGCGGTGTGTTTGCGCGCGCCCGGTCTCTCTTTCGCTTCGCAAATCGCTACAGAAGGTCAAAGCGCGCGAAGTCAGCTTTCGAGCTCTGAAGCTCGAGTACACTTTCCAGCAGCCGCCGCCGTCGCCGCTGCAGCAGCATCATCATCATCATCCCAACTGTGGAAGGAAGGGCGCGCGCAGAGCAAGAAACATCCCCAACCCATTTCCCCTCGCTTGTACGCGCGCTGCGGTGGCAATATTTCAAATTGTGCTGCCGAGCTGCTGCACCTTGATTAAATGGACGTGGAGGTCTTCACCATCTCCCCCCAAGATGCCACCGCTCCGCTTCGACACGGAGCGCAAGTCCAGGATGTGGCAGAAGAGGCAGAAGACGATTGGATAAACGAACGTGGTGGTTGTTCCTGCCCGGCGGCCGGCCGGCCTGTCCAGATTCTCGTCGGGCATTATTTTGTGCGAGGCTCTCTCTCTCTTATTCGTGGCTCCCATTCTTTGCCACCGTTCGGTGCGAGGGATGAATGTTTAAAACGTTTGGGGAGGAGAGCATTGGAGCGAACGAGCGAGACTTTGAGCAGTGGCGAAGGGGCACAATCGGCTCCGGCGGTGGATAATGGTGGAGGGCTTGGGTAGGAAAATTCGACGTGACTAGCAATTAGCCATTTTTCACGGGTAATTTTTTAATACCCTAGACCAGCTCGCGGCCTACGGGAGGTTTTTTGGTTCGTGCCTAGGAATTGGCAAATCGGGACAGGTTTTTTTTCTGTTGCTTCAAATAACAAAACTGTAAATTTGATTATTTTTTTTGGAAGAAGGTTAAGAGTAGTGGTACATGGAGAAGGAAATTTAGATTAGGATTCATTAAACTACCTAATTGTGAGCATTGTAGGCTGTAAATGGTCGTTCTGCTGCTGCACGCAGTAGTTGCCAAGATGCGTGCATGACGAAGAAGGCCTCAATGTACCTTTAATGGCGCACAATTCATATGCTACCTCAGAATGCTGCAGAATTACATCGATTTTATCGTTGAATTAAAACATTTAGTACAGAACTTCTCGGAACGTCTCCGCACCCGCAAGCCTACGTTTCTGAGCATACGCTTAAAAGCATAAATAAATTCTGAGTGACTGAACCATTCTGGTTCCAGGTACATAGGAATTGCGTAACCTATCGTCCCCACGCGGAAGCAGTTCTTGTAACGTCCCGGTGTTTGCCGTGTTTAAAGCGAACGGCGAAAATCAGCTGATGCCAAGTTTTACCGTTTGGTTCGTCTTCCCCATGTGCAGCCTTTGCCCCTAATTGATACATTTTAAAGGCCACGCGTTGCCACTCGGCTCGGCGGGAGTTCCGTTTAAGCGTCCCCCAAGGGGGCGGTTTGAGCTCCATAGATCAAACCGGGCTTTATTGGGAGGTCTGACTTAATATGTGCCTTGTGTTGCCACCTCTCTACTCTACCTACTCTCTACTTCAATGCTTGAGGTTCCAGCAATCAGGATCCGTAATGTTGGGCCGCATTTAACTTCTTTTATTTTGCTCACAGCCTGCATCTCTTCCACTAGCGAGTAGAATTTGAACTTACACCCACTGGCACAGTAGCAAAATGGAGAATGGGGTACGTGTGCCTTAAACACTGCTCAAAGTGCATACCTTTTTGCTGCTTCTTTTCGACTGTGGCTAGGTCGTCTTCAGGACATTAAAACCGCCCTTCCCGGATGATTAAAACATCCTGCCGCGGGCGCTGTCCTGTCGGCGGCGGTGGCGGTTTTGCGAAGGTGTGGTAAATCATCGAAAATTAATAAACTGTGAAGGAGAAGGAGTAGGACAAAAGGCGAGCATTTTCGCACCTTCCCGTGGACCTGGATTTATGATTTTGCAAATTGTTTCATACCATGCAAAGGAGCACAGCCGTATGCAGGGAAGGCACCACCACCATTCATTCGCCGGCTGCACTTTACCACTTTGTCCGTGCACGAATGTGTCGGTGCGGTTCTCTGTGTGCAGTTTTGTTTTTTTGCTGCTGCTGCTCCTGCTGTCATCCGTCATCGCGATCATAAAAAGATGTCCGGTGGCTGTGTCTTTGCTTTTGCGCCACGACCCGAGCGCCGCTAAAATGCCCGCTGCTGCTTCCACAAGGCAGTTTGGGTGTGTGGCGGCTTAAGGCGCTTTTTTGCAATGCTCTCCGCTCTGCTGCTTGCGAAGTTGCGAAGTCCGTTGCCGCGCGTTTACTTCTTCTCCGTTTCGCCGGAACCGTTAAAGTCGCTTTTTTTTATTGCTTCTCCCTTTCGGCAGAGAAGAGTGCTTGGTCGTGACGTAAGGCTTGCGCTGTTGTGTTTGGTGACTCGCTCTGGAAGAACAGGGCTTCGTGGAAAGGGCAACTTATCAAGTCAGTCGGTTACACATTTGGGGGACAACCGCATCAAAGTGCCAAGTGGTGAAGCCCGAGAGTTGGTTGTGCGTGCTGTTGTTCTGCGCCTCCTTCTGTGGTCGCGTCCCAGTTGGTCGTCGCTTGATAATGAGGTTCGCTGGCACGTCATTAACGTAAACTGTGTTGTTATTACCGGTGCTGGGGCGCTGGTGGGAACGTCATTTTTATTGCATAATTACATCGGAGGGTCGCTTTGAAGAGGAGCCTCTCTCACGGTGCAAGTTCAAGAGCAAGCGGAACTCTTGAGTATTTAATGGATTTTCGGAGTTGGACGTGCTGGAGTTGACAAACTCCTCGTTAATATTGGAACTTATGTCAGTAATTAAGCGCACAACAATTGCAATCACCAAGAATTGGAAAACTCTGAATGTCTGCATATGTATACGCATTAAGGAAATCGCTGTGAAATATCTTGCCTAGGAAATCAAGACCTCAACGAACAACGAACACCCCATTCAAACGACCTCTCCAGCAAGCTCTGGGTCCTGGATGCAGAGATGTAGAGCGCACAGCAACGTCACGGAGACTTCACAAAAAAGGCCTGTTGCCCGGTGTGTCGTAAAATGTCAAGCCGTTAAATTATCGTCATTGGAGGAAGGCTCCGCTTTAAAGGCCACGGTCCAACGCGGCTATCTCGCTCGCAGCAGTGCCAGATATATATTCGTGGCGAGGATTAATATTTGTTTTCGAGTTCTCAATTGGGACTCCCCCCGCCGTCCGATATCCTGGCCTGGCCGTTGGGCTTGGAAGAAAAATTGAAATGCGTTCACATGATGCTGTGCGGAGTTGCGCGTTCTCTTCCTGAAGTTGACCGAGCGCTTGGAAGGGAATTCGAGGCACGGAGAGAGAGAGAGCAGACTCACACACTATCGTACTCGAGCGATCTCCTGCTTGAGACGAGAAGATGCAAGATCTTGGCCTTTTCTTGGCGCGCACGTTCGGTCATCTCAGCACAGATTAAGATTCCCCCTCCCCTGGGGATGGAAGGTAGGGAGAGGGGGGTTCTCTTATTTTTTTACCTCTCCGTTGAAGATGGATGCGATCTTCAACCGAAGTGGTGGGCCCATACGTACTACAGCAGGCCAGCCCCAAAGACGGGGCCTTTTTTCATACATTTTTTGTTGTTGTTGTTCCCTTGCTTTAGCGTTTACCCGCCAGGGGTCGCGTTTGGAGCGCGATCTCGTTCTTGAAGAATGTTTCTCGTGTTGGCAAAGATTGTGGTAAACTGGGAGAAGAATGACTATAGAGTCCCCTTGTGTATGCGTGTGTGTGTGCGCCTGAGTCCATGTGCTGTGTTTGTCCCTTTTGGGGTTGTTGGGAGCCCCGGATGACTCTTTTCTTTCTCTGTGCCTCTCTCTCTCTCTCTCTCTCCCTCTGTTCATTTCCTTTTCCCATTTATTTATTTCATCTCCCGTTTTGGGCCCAGCATTCGCAGCCCTCTTTGGGGCCTCGGGTCGGATCAGATCGGATCTTTCGATGTGTGTTGGCTTTTGTGTGTTGGGACCGCTGGTTGGATGGTTCTGTTGGCCTCTACACCTCTGCGCTTCATCTTCATTATCCCAGCTCTGTTCGCCCGCGTGGTGATGATGGAAACTGAAGGCTAAGCCCACTCCCTACTCCTCCACTCGCACCCGAACGGTTTGGGAACGTTCAAAGATGATGGCAAAGTGGTGTTCTTCATGCCTCTTTCATCGAGCAGAGCTGGTGTACCGCATGTGGGCTGCCTGGCGAGGCCTGCCCAAGAACACAGCGAGAGGCACAGAAAACGCTCATTTGGGTTGGGGATTGGTTGGTACGTTGTGTGGTGTAGTGGTGTGTACCCCCTTAGCACTCAGTCAGGTCCGAAGAGAACCGCAAAGAATGGGTGAAAAATATAGCCTGAGATTGCTCTGGTGGTTGTGGCCGGTAGTTGTTGTTCGATTGGTTGTTGTCGGTTTCTTGCTGTGGCGTCGTTGCTAAAGCGCCTCGTTCTGCAGAGAGTGTTGGAAAGAGAGGCACAGCCAGAGAGCGAGACGAAGGTCCATTAAGTTGCGCGAGTTGTTAACCGGGCACAGCTCCCCCCAAC
>SIXB01001926.1:0-33994 GCA_007018985.1 Anopheles bwambae
ACGCCCGCCCAGCCGTGCGCCCGGGCGCCGGAAGTAGAGCTAAGGTTCGTTCGGCTAATGGACAATCGGATCGAATTCTTCCGTGTGGCAGGAAACGTGCCGTGAGGCGCGGCGAACAGTAGCGACAATATAAAATGAACGGATGGGAAAGATTTTCTAAGGTTGCATGAATCCGTTACCTCTCCGGAGCTGAAAATGAAAGGTGTACATTTGCTGCAACTTGGCATGTAGCTCACTGGGCAGATTTTCGTCTTAAAGAAATGTTTCGTAAGCTAGTGAATTTTTAACCGATTGTCGATTCTTTTGCATCTAGTGGCACACATACACGTCGTGTGCTCTAATTCATTGATGGGGAAGGATTTGATGGTATTTTGGATACCAGTTTGTACTCCCTTCGAGTGCACCACCAACCCGTACCGTTCGCGCTTTGAAGAAAGTTGTTTGCCATCGTTTAGCTGTGCGGCGAGCGTCCATGAAAGATTTCGACAAAGCGGGTCAACTAAAACGGCCGCCGGCGGGAAGAAAAGAGGCAACTTTGAAAAGATTTACCCCTTCGTTCAATATCTCCTCTCTTCACGCTCGCGATGGAAGGCTGGCAGAAGTGCAGCAGAATGAACTGAAGAATGAATTGAACCAAAAAAAAGGGCAACGCTTTTGAAAGTTTTCCCAGCCCAGGCCAACAAGGGGGCCTTCAGCGGGTTGCTGCATCGATATCAAACATTTTAACGTAAGCATCATTTCTGGCGCCCATCATCGGATGAAAGGATGCAGCCAACCAGTGCGTCCAACCTGCACTTGTCGACTGGCCTGACCGCTCCCCGCTCGGCGCGTTTGCATCGTTACCGGCACACGAGATGAAATGTTGCAACTCAAACTCAAACGAGAACTGGCTGGAATTATATTGAATTAAGCCGTAACATTGGGAGGAAAAGTTTAGAAAGGGCGGCCAAAGTGCGTCCTTCACCTCGTCCTTCCCTACTCGTACTCACCGAGGAAAAGGATAAAGTTGCGTGCAGGCAAGCTAACAAATTGAATGCTGGCTGGAAATTCGGGTTTCGAGAACATATTCGGTTCCAGTGCAGTGCAATGCAATCGGATGGTGCTTGACTCGATGAAGCGTACTCGGCGAGAAGCTGCCGCTTGCTCCAGTGAACCGAAAAGTTTATAAATTTGCTATCGGACTGAAGGTATGCCAACGTGGGCAGGGTGGGAGGGGAGGGCGTTCGGTCAGCTATTTAGGTGGAATGGTTTTCAATTTCTTAGATGCGTTTATTTCAATAACACTTCTAATTGATGATTCGATGAGGGCCTGATTGAAGAATTTGGCAAAGGGTTTCCGCTGGGTCATAGCGAAAGTGGTTTGATTTCACAGTCTGTGTATTATGAAGGCGATAGGAAACTTGTGATGAATATTACCATTGATTACGTTTACTATTTATTTGGAGGAACGGTTAGACGCTGCAAGTCGAACCCGGCAATATCTGGAGATGAATTTTGAAAGTTTTTAAATTAGTTTTGAGATCAGCGTAGCAAATTTTAAATCGTTTTTGGCAGGTTCGATTAAAGCTTAATTTGGATACACTATGCATTTGGACAAGGGAAAATAAGTACAGGTAATGGTAGATAAAAAAGCCTGCTAATACTCGCAATAATTTTCGTTAAGGCTCGATGTTTGATTTTGATCTTTAAAGTTAAATGTTTCTATTTAGTCGAGTAAACTGTTCTAAATTTAATATCCATAGAGCTAAATTAAGCACCCAATCAGCTCAAATCATCAGTATCTTTGTTGTGTAGAACATAATCTCTAAACAGCAAAATTATGCTTTCTGCACTAATTTAACAAACTGTACAAAGTTTTTAAAAATATTTTTTCGAGGAAAATTTTATTTGATTTTTTTCGTTACTGTTTACTGGATTACTGGATTTAATCTCATTAAGAGACGATTATACATAAAAAAGATATGTTTACGTCATTTACTAATTAAAATAAAATGTTTGCTGTTAAGAAGCATAAAAGGAAGCATACAAAATGCTTCTTAAAAACATTAAACCTTGAACATTGTTCCCAAACATTGAAAATTGTTTCCAAATTGATTCCAATGCTTGGGAATGGACTGAGAGTATTTTAACAATTTCAACAATGATACTGCAATCACCCTGGATGTTGCACAGTGTTAACGATTAGTATTCTTTTCCAATCAACTTTCATCAATTTCTGATCGAATCTGGGTACCCGTAAGTGGGGTAAATTTTACAACGCAACATTTCGATTCTGAGTCTTAACGCCGGATGTCGGTCTTTCGCATTCTTCCTATACTGCTGCCGTCGCTGGTGGTACTGCAATAACTTTTGCGATGGCTTCGCAGGCTAGCGATATCGGCGGTATGAATTTGTTATCAATTTTTCAGACCATAAAACATTGCTTTATGATACCATTCTGGTACACGATGATAAACCCGCACACGCACGCACACAGACACAAACATTTACCCCAACACGGGCGTTACGCTCGTCATCGGATTTCGTAGCGCAGAATATGGGATATATATACCCAAGGCGAGCATGGTTCGAGTCTATCCATTCTTTTTGTTTATTTCTTCTACCTTCATCCTTTGCCCGGTGCTCAGAGTCTCAACAACCGGATCCGGTTCCGGGAGCGGGATTTTCCTACCACAACCGTACTCCCTGGCCGCTTTTGACTGTGCAATGGGGGAAAGTTTTTTCGCCCCTCTCTCCCCTTTCATCTATAGACCGCAAAAAAAAAGAAAAAAGAAGCGTAACCCTGCATCGGAACGCAATCCGCTGGCACCCCGCGGAATACCCGCGATAGCACGTTGCTCGATCGTACCCCAGCCATTGCACTCCGGTCGGTCCTTCTCGGTGTTATTGTTCAATTTTCCAATAAGATTTTATGCTTATTTTTATTAACTTCTTCGACGAGTTTCCCAATGGTACGAAACACCGGACGCCGTACTTTTGCCAAGCCGCACTTGCCGCTTGGCCCCACCGCAACATCCGGCCTGGGGAAAACAATACCCAGTAGATACAGTGATCCTTTCAGTTTCGCCCTTGCAGTCCCGCCATGCTAAGGGGTCGTTTCAGTTCGGTGGCGAAACGTTGCCAAAGTCGAAGTGAAATGATGAGCAATAGTTTGGGGAGAGTTTGTTTTGCGAAAATCCACGCTTTCGATCAGCATGAAGTACGAGGTGAAATCAGTGCACGATGCACTCACGTCCTGCTCAGCGCTAGATCCCGGAGGAGATCAATGGTAAAATCTTATTTCCTGTTGCAGCAACTTCAAGCGAACTGGTTTGTCTATTCTTTAGGATCGCAAATGTTGGAACGAAAGAATAGAAACAGGGTGCAAAATGGTGAGAAACAGAAATTTGGTGCAAAATAGTTTTAAACAAGGAGTTTAAATTGTTGTATAATAGTGCCTTAAGACATTGTTTAAACCGCTCATCATTTTTTGAACAGATTTTAATGCACAATGAAGATTTTTCAAATATGTTAACACACGACGTTCGAAATTATTATATTAGAGTTCGAGTTGTAATATTGGAATAGGTACAACAAATATTGGTTCGGTTTGCTGATGCGCCATGCCTGTAAGCACTTATCGGAATATATTTGAAGCATTGTCAATGGTTTCAATGAGGTAAGCAAACTTAAAAAATACAAACTGCTCCTCGAGCTCTTGCTACATCTTGTGATCAAATTGAACCCAAATCCTATCCCGAACAAACTGATGACAATCAGTGCACGGGAATGGAAATAAGAGAGCGGTTGATACCGATAGAAGTATCAACTCATGATGTGCATCGTGTGCAAGGAACCTCTGGTATCCGGTGCACCTTGTTACAGTGCATCCGTAGTTTGTGCAATTTTTGCGATACTATGTTCGTACAAGCTCCAACTGAGAGTGGCTTTGGAAAGGAAAATCATAGACGCGTTTGAAGAACCACATCTCGAATTTCCACACAAACATTCCAAGGAGCATCGATGAGTGTAATTTCGTCGCAAATTCTAAAAGATTGCAGTAACAAGCAAATTGGCATAGTGAAACGAGATGATCATAGATAAATCCTCAGCGTTTCCTTGTTACAGAGATTTTGTGGGGTGTAGTAGTGGTGGTAGTGGCGTTGGTATGTACATTCTTTAGCAAACATTTGAAATTGAAACCGAATGTACTTTGGTGTTTAAGATTTTTTTTAATAAAGGGTACTGTATAGTATGATATTAATGAAAGTACAGTATGCATAAATGATAAATAAATATAATTCTTTATTATGAAGTCATACCTATCATACCTACTACCGTAAATACTGTGTGAAAATGTATAGTACCTTAATTGAACACTTTTCTAGTGGTGCTTAGAGTGGTCGTGCAGGTCCTATAGTATGACGTACTTTATATCTGACACTCATCTACACCTTTCTGACAAACAGTTATTCATGTATGCTGATGATATTTATTTTTGACGGCTCTAAGATTAGTGTCGATATAAAAAAAGATTCAAAGTGAATTTTATTGTAGCTATGCTCCTCACCAGCTAATGTAGTGTGGTGAATTGCAGCGTTTTTAGCATTAACTGTAAGAAGAGTTTTATCACTATTAACTTTACAATTGATATTCACCAGCTGGACAGCAAGGAGTTGGAAGGAGCTTACATTAAATGACCATTATCAAAGGTTAATGGACATCATGTTCCTCAAACTATTTTTATACCAGTTGCTTGTAACAAAAGTTGCTTGACAAAAGACGCTTTCTCTCACAAACTAATTGACATACAGACGTCAAATTTTGACACGAATCATTTGAAGGTTGGTACTATATAAAAATAATATGCATTTAATACTAGCGGCGCCATCTATGTGTCAGACCGGGGACTTATCAGCCAACCTGTTATGCTTATAGCAACCCTGAGGAGGCGGTCCCGTGGTACAGTTGTTAACTCGCACTGTTTAACAACATGTCCGTCGAGGGTTCAAGTCTAGAACAAATTGTACCCCATAGCTAACCATCCGGCTGCGTCAGAGATAGAAATGTTGTTTTGCTTTAAGTTAGAAAATAGTATTAAAAAACTTTTGGAACGAAACAAACAGCTGTGTGTCACCTTAAATTCATTTCACATGTTCTTACTTTCATTTGAATCTTTATCCGGTTGCTATGGATCGCAGTCAACTACGTCTGAATCGTTTTCAACTAAGTTTGGTTCGTTTTCTGCTACGTTTGCTATTTTGCAAATTTTACGCAACTACGCAAATTTCATTGTATCAGTGCGCTTATTCAGTGACCGCGGGGCGCTTTGGCATCGTAAGGAAAGAATCAATGCATTCAATTGTAAATTCTAATGTGAAGATTACATCTCCATTCATAAATGTTTGACTATTTGATCACATTTGCCGAACAAACCTGTACAATATTCTTCTCTTTGGCCTAACAACCTACGTGGTCATTCAGTCCTGTTCAGGTTTTCGAGATTTTTTGCCGGATATTCATTCCTTGCTATGGGGGGGGGGGGGGGGACGATCCGGTTGGGAATCAATTCCGGTGCGTAGAAGCCGACAAATCTGTCAATTAGACCACCGGCACACCTTAACAATTGTCTATAGTGATTAGAAATTATCAGTGGCTTTATACATCCATTACATGTTATTCATTGTTTAAATATGGGTTTTCAACAAAAGTTCTCAATTGGATGCAAACAAAGAACAATATGAAATTGTTGCTTTACAAATCGTCTGTTGTGAATAGAATCGTAAGGAATGCCAAGCGGTCAGATTAAAAGGAAAGTGAGAACAGGTGAAAGTTAAACTAAATAAATAAAGTAAATTTCAAAATCATACTAAAGAAATATAGTACTCAAAAAAATGAAATAGTAACATTACTCCGTTATGTTACAACTCTTCTAAATACATCTTTAATTCCGCTTAGAATCTCCTCTCCTGATGATCTGAAACTAGCCACTATAAGTTTTTGATAGAATGATGAAGGGTAAATTGATTTCTGCTACTTAAACATATTTACCTTCTATTCTTAATATCCCATGGCTTTCTTCAAACAATTAAAAGACCAAAAAAGTTCTCGTGACTATTATTAGCTTTAGAATATAGGCGAAACCTGACCCTTTTGTAAGTGTTCAATATTAATGTTCTGTGATGTCCTTGAGCTATAAGAAAACTATGATTTATTTATCAAAATCTAGTCTGGTTTGGTGTTAGAGACGCTCAATATCATACAATTTTGAGTGTAATGGAATGTTCAATGTACAATAATGGTTGTGAAATGCTTAATATCATATTCATGCCCGTAGCGGCTTTGGGGGGCGCCAAATCAATAGTCTCCATAAAACAAAATATGCGCTTCAAGAGACATATATAATAATACTACACACGCAAATAAATTTCCTTTGAAAGTAAAAAAACTAAACAATTAATTTCTCTGGATATTTAGCCAAAATTTCTCCTTATTCATTTGTTATCGAAATGTTAATCGATTGGTTTGATTATTTTTATATTTTTGACATTTTCTGACAACATTGCGAAAAATCGGCTCGAAATGCTTATGTTTAAATTTATGTTCGTTAGGGATTCGCCTCGCATTTTAGTATCACTAGAAACGTAAAAAAAATCATTTTTTAGCGGATCAACTAGCCATTGGCAGCTCCTGATTGCTTCTAGACGACCTAAACAATTTCTCGCGACAATTTTTGGCGACACTTTCTATCTGTCAAACCGTCTATGTATTAGCAAGCTCGTTAATTTCGATCATTTTGTCGCGAAACGTGAGCGCTGGGTTTCTATGAAAAACTCACAAACCTGCGACAATTACAGTCGTACTTGATTTTGATCTAAATCCAAAATTTGTAGCGGTCGTCTAGAATCAGTGTTAAAGATCACTGTGATACAAGGAGGTCTTCCAAGGAACGGGCTGTGAGTGCACAAAAAAAAACATAGCAGCTGTCTAGTTCCTATTGGAGAAAATGTCCAACAGGGACCTATTCAATAATGATACTATGTTTGTTGGAGGATTTAGCTTGTTTGTTTGATGAACATTTTAAAGCATCTGTGTTAAGTTTAAGATTCTGTGTGATGGACCGCAGAGCGCGCTGCCTAATTCAATAGAAGCCTGTTTTTACAACACTTTGCAGTTTAATGTCTTAGCCAAAAATTGCCAAATTTTCAAGCAATATGTCTCATGAAACGAATACATCATAAGTTTTTTTGCCTTTTGAAACTGTGGTGTCAACTTTTATCAGCTATAGACAAAGTAAACCGGGCATATCAGAAACACAATATCAACGTCGATATCACCTACAAGCTAATTCAGGGATTGCTATAAACATTGAAGGATATGCGTGAAGGTTGCATGAACGATATTTTCTCTGCAGCTAAAATAGCTTGTTGTGAGATGGGTATTGATGGCTTTTTGCTGGAAAGAACTCGACGTAGAAAAATAAAGATTTGCAAATCAATCGATACGTATAACAACTAAAAACGAAGGAATTAAGCGAATTTCAGAAATATGCAACTGGTTTAAGGGATGTTGAAGGGGCTGAAATTATATCAGAACTGCATGTGTTTCAATTCCGTTACTTATGGATAATTTTGAAAGTGCGCAGCACCTAATGATCTTCTTGAATATATACAGAAGTATTCATTAGGCGATCTGTTTGCAAATAAAACGACATGCTTGCCAATTTAAACATAACCAGTTACAGTAGCGTCTTGTGGAAGGAGTTTTAATAAATAAAAAATAATAATGATAAAATACGATCATCAATGGGACAGGAACGTCTCAATTACTCTAATCTTAATTTTATAGAAAACAATATTTGGATTTCGTTTGTAGGGGGAAACAGGAAGAGAGTGAGGGGCTGGGAATGTCGTTGTAAAATTGAATACGGTAAGAAGAGATGACCACGCTACGGCTCTGATCATATTTACACTGAAACATAAAGTTTATATTTACTATTTCGTACATATTTCTTAACTTAAACTGAAGCGTGGTATTAAAAATTGTATAATAAAATAGTTATAGTAAAATAGTTGATTTAATGTATTCAACACGCTTTATTTTAACTGTAGCAATATATTTCTACTTCTTCTTTGGCATAATAACCGTTGTAAGGTCTGCCTGTACCACTAGTGGGCTTAGCTTCCAGTGAATTATTGATTACCAATATCAGGATAGTCAATCCTACGTATGGCGGCAAGGTCCATTTGGGACTTGATCTTGACGAGCATGTTGTTAAATCGTACGAGTTGACCAGCGTTATATTTAGCTTGTAGAATGGCTATATTGTGATGTTTGATAATGTTTCAAATATTTTGGGCTAATAAATTAACGTAATGATTTTGCCGTTTATTTTATTGTACAATCCAGCCGAATGTTCATACTATAGAAAAATGCTTTACATGCATCTCGATCTCAAATAACGATTTGTTTGTTTTAGCCTGCTGAAAATACACGCATATTAACTCCCAAGGGTATTATTATTATTGGTGGCACATTTGGAAACAAATCCGGGTTCTAATTGAATGTACAATAATAAACAATTACAGGCACGTTTACCCAAATAATGAGGAAAAAAAGAAACGATCATCGCAGTAGCGTACAATTATTGCTCGTAGGAAAACTATTCGATAATTTTAATACCATATTATGTACGCTAATGACCATTTGCGCTACTACTTCAAAACTGTGCGAATGGTAGACCAATTCGATGGCAATTGAACGCCATTACACGTCAAAAATTGGACGTTGAGGTGTGCAGGAGGTTTTCGGATGCCGCGATCGTATCGCACCGAAGGCCGTTTAAAACCTTGAAACTTTTGTTTGGAAGCTAATTATGAGGAATTAAATTTAATTCGACAACCACCCCGCGGGCCTTTTTGCGCCGTGTAGCAGTGCGTTGACCTGGGGTGGCAAGTGTGCTACATCGCGATGGGCGGAGGGGGAGAGGTTCCATGAGGGGAGTGTTAAAGAAATAAAGAATTGCGATGCGTTTGGTCTACCCGGCTACACGCTCGTTTAGGTCTCGATTGATCGCCAACCTATGATTAGTAAAGCTGTACGAGCGTATCAATCGAGCAATCGACACAGAAGTAAACAAGCAATCAATCCCCTTGCGGAGGGTAATTGAATAGCGTCAACGTTCGCACTTGACCATCTGGACGACCTCACGCATGCTGGTTCGGGTCGCGGGGAAACCATTTTTCTCGCATTTGCTCCTAGGTCTGCCTTGATCGATGGTCCTGGAGGACGAGGGAAGGTGGCTGAGCGATGGTCGGTCATAATTGAATAATCTGGTTAATTCTTAGACATTAAGATAATGCTCTGTTGTGGTCACACCTCGCCCGGTGTAAGCAAGCTTTGCAAGTGTAACGCGTCCAATGGCACCCAACGCGGTGTACTTGCATCCGTTACGATGCAGTGTGGTCGAATTCTAACCAGCGTCCGATTGATTTATGCTTAGCCCTACTCCTTACGTACTGCCCATTGCAATATGCTACACCCGATGACAGCCTGTAGTGAGCCACGAGGAAGTATGGCAAATGGGATCCATTACCGAACCGTGCGGTCCGTTGCGGATAAGAGTAATTTATAATGTTTAGTCGAGTGCGTGTTGGATTTATATTTATTCTAACCAAACTAAGCGTTCGGCTCGAAGCGATGTCTGCATTTGGACTGTTGCATTCGTACCATTCCGGAAAGCTTTCGGGTGTGGTCTTACAAGACGCTTGCTCTGTCTAAACACTCGTAAGCAAGGGGGGATAGGAACTTAGTAAACAGCTTGATTCAATTCTCACTCTTAGTTTGCCTGCGGCAAGCAATGGTTTACAGAAAGAGGTATAATGTAGATTTGTATACGTGTGAGCCATCCGGGTAGGACTCCCGGATGTGAGGAAGCATTGCAGTTGTTGCTTTACGAACGTCAAGATGGAAGTTTTGATTTGTAGTCTTAGGCAGTAGTTCAGCTGTAAAACGTTAAGTAAGAATCAAGAGAAACTCTATAAGAGTCAGCAATTTGAAGTGGAAATGATGATAGTACCGTAAGCAAAAATTGAACATGTGAGGAAATATGAAATTCAGCAAACTAGTGTAAAATGAATTTTGAGTATGTCGTATGTATGTAGAAACTTCACTGTATTTTACCCCTACAATGAAACGAACCTAAACCAGAACTACATGTTGAAATGCATCCTAAAACGTCACCACGAACGCACGCATCCTACTTTACCATAACCGCACTTGCAACGGTACGTTTGTTTGTGGGACTCGGGTGGCTTTACGACGAGCGACAAACATGTAAAGCTTTTAATTATAATTGATTTAACGAGCTGTTTGTTCGCTGCTTCACAGCATGCACAGACGAACGCCAAAAATATCGCTAACATGAATCGTCGTTACCCAGGGACGGGAAACAGTTTTCCGGTCGGTTTTCAATGCGAGATGCAATCAGTTTGCTGTGTGTTGGGTGAGATATCGGTGGAAAACGGTGATGCCGCCGGTCGGGTGAATGGCATTAGTGTATGAGTTTATGTGTTTATTCACGGAAATACAAGCTTGGCGACAATTTGGGTAACATTTTACCCAGCGTAAATTAATGTGAAATGGAGAGAAATCGGCTGATTGAATTCCCATTTACAACGTTTTGGTGAATTTGTGCGTAGGTTCTGCAGCTACGCAGCAGACTCGTTCGGCTCAAACTGTAATTTTTACAACTGTCCATAGAAATGATTTTAAAGATTTTATTTACAAATACAAATACATTTTGGTTAAATTTCTCAGTTGAATGTCTGTTGATCATTTGTTTTAACAGAACAATAATTTTGCATAATATGACCCATGTTTGATACCTGCCAAGAATTTAAACGTTTAATGTATCTTGCGATAACTACATCATTATCACACGACATGTATTACGCTCAGCTCTTTTAAATGAAATACGCATTTACTGATTCCTCAACTTAAAATTTGCATTATATATAGTTGGGGTTATCGCGAGCAATTCGAAAACTACACTGTAGTAACATTATACAAATGGTTATAGAAATCCCACATGGGAGGACGGTCGCTTAGTGGTCGCTTAACTGTGTTTAGACTTTTATGTAACAACCTACCTGGTCATGCTGAAATATGTATATATGTTTGTTTCATTTTAACTATCAATAAATACACACAGTGAGAGTTTTAAAGCTTCTGTTTCTGTTTAGTAACATCCACTTATATAAATGACCGTAAACAAATTAATGTTCTCAAGTTTTAAATTAATATTCAAAAGCTTCAATTCAAATAATTGTTGTAAAACAAGTTGATCTGATACTCTTTTGCAAAGATCTTCACTGCGGCTCTCTAAATCCTATTATAAGGCGCGACATTTTCAATTTCTTCTGGATCTTCTATATCTGCTAAAAATCTCGTGTCACTGTTTTTGTTGCCAGTACCCTCCGAAACGGTTGGAATATTATCAATGAAACTTTGCACATACCTTGAAACGGTGCCATTACAATGGATTTAAAGACTTACAACATTTTCAGATGTTACAATGAACTTAATTCAATTGCAATTTTGTAACTCACATACAAAGAGCAAGATTGTTGTTGTTGTTGTATACATCAATTTGGCGTCATCCATCAATTACGTAACGCTGATAGGTGGGAGGAAAGGGTGTAGTAAAACGTTACGATTTGTTGCATGGGGAGAGAGGGAGTATAACTTTTGTTGCGTAGCGCAATGGGCAAAATACCTTATCACAATAAAGATAAAAAAATATCACAAAAAAAACTGTTTGTGTTTAAAAAGCTGCTGGAGAGGGAAGGAGGAGGGGACCTGTTACATAGTTTTTAGGAAGGGGGGAGGAGTAAAAAAATTGCAATTTTTGCGTTACGTAATTGATGAATGACGCCTTTGACACTCGGAGTAGGGTGCCTAGTAGTGATGGGTAAATTTAACAAAAATTCGAAATCGCTTCCGAATGACTCCGCCAAAATTGGAAGCGGTTCCGGAAGGTAGGTGCAAGACTCCGACCTCGGAGCCGTCTGGAGCCGTCTGGAGCCGTCCGGAGCCGTCCGGAGCCGTCCGGAGCCGTCCGGAGCCGGTCGGAGCCGCTAGTCGGCAACCGGAGCCGGTAGGATCCGTCGGAGCCGTCGGAGCCGTTGGAGCCGTCGGAGCCGTCCGGAGCCGTCGGAGCCGTCCGGAGCCGTCGGAGCCGTCCGGAGCCGGTCGGAGCCGTCGTAGTCGTTGGAGCCGACGGAGTCGGTTGGAGCCGTTGGGCCCGTCGGTGCCGTCGAAGCCGACGGAGCCAGTTGGAGCCGTCGGAGCCGTCGGAATTGTTTTTGACTTTATTGTTGAAAAAAAAATACAAAAAAACTTCAGAGCAGTATATGAAGAAGACTCTTTTTTTACTCGTGAGCGTTTTTTTTAAATGAAATTATCGCTGATATCGGGAAATTAAAGCGCTTCAGAATACTTCCGACAATTACAACGACTCCGACGGCTCCAACCGGCTCCGTCGGCTCCAACGACTACGACGACTCCGACCGGCTCCAGACGGCTCCGACGGCTCCGTCGGCTCCAACTGCTACGACGGCTCCGTCAGCTCCAACTGCTACGACGGCTCCGACCGGCTCCAGCTGCCGACTAACAGCTCCGGACGGTTCCGATGGCTCCGACCGGCTCCGGCTGCCGACTAGCGGCTCCGACAGGCTCCGGACGGCTCCGGACGGCTCCGGACGGCTCCGGACGGCTCCGATGGCTCCGGACGGCTCCGGACGGCTCCGACGGCTCCGGCGGCTCCGGGCGGAATCAACGGTTTGAATTATTCGGAATCGGAGCCGGAGTAGCAATGCTCGGAAGCGATTCCGAGCCGTGGGTGCGATTCCGGTTACCCATCACTAGTGCCTAGCGGGTAACGATGCTGTTTTAAAGTAGACCCCAAGTAACAAAGCAGATATGGCATATTTAAGTTATTATGGGAATAACTAGGCATACAGGGCTACACCAGCTAGTTTTCTTATAAAAAGAATTAAGTGCTCGCCAGATAGCGGAATGTAACGTTTAATGGTGTGACAAAAAAAAAAAACAAAATTACACTTTCACAAGCAGATTCTGGACAGAAAATCAGCCGACAGTGCCGAACGGAGTCTAAAACATGCCTCATACTTAAAACATGTCTCAAATTGCATGTATTTAATGTATAGTTATGAGTGGTATAACTTAAACTGGTCTATACCAGTATAATATTATACACAGTGGCGGATCTAACGGTAGGCGGACTAGGCGGTCGCCTGGGGCCCCGCAGATTTTGAGGCCCCGCCACTTTAGGGGCCCCGTACATCGCCATTCTATAGTATGCCGTATGGACAGAGAGGCCCCCGGAAGGATGGCCGTTGGGGCCCCGAGGCTGGCGAATCATTTGCACCCCCCCCCCCCACCCCGTCAGCAAAAATTTTAGAACCTATGACTGATGATCGAAGGGGCCTCCGACGGCATTTCAAGTTTACTGTTCAATATCCCAACAGCAAGTTTAGTGCCGCCCCCCCAACAACATTTACCATTTACATGGGGCCTCAACTCATCTTTCCGCCTAGGGCCCCCGATACCCTTAATCCGCCACTGATTATACAAGCACTGTATAAACCTTGCCCAACTGAATTGTCAAAAACGTCAGTTGGATAACACAGCCGAGCTCCTCACATTATTTTTTTTCTATTCCGACCGTTGGCGAATAAACACCTAAATCCAATCTCCACGACTCATTATTGTATACTCTATTGAAAGAAAATTTTCAAACAAAACTTCATTGTTTAATTTCAATGTGATTATTATCACCTAGGTAAGTTAATCGCTAATCATGTTAAAAACGTGTCGCTAGATGGCACATATGATGCTGTTTTGATGTTCCTAGAGACAAAAGCATCCCCAACCCCATTATCATTGCCTCAAGGGTAGCTTAGCCGCGGATAGTTTCTGAACTGACCGTAATATACATTCCTCTGACAGGATGTTTCACGTATTTTTGCATTCTCATTGTTTGCCTAGGATCCATCGGGAGCCGTTGCGCAAATGTCCACCATAACTGCACCGGAAGCGGAACCTACACACCACAGAATCAGGCAAGAAATTTACAGCAACCTGCTCGAATTCCCATGCCGATGTCACTGTTTGGAGGGATTATTGTTCACGCTCCGAGTGTGGCTTCTATCCGTATGCTGCGTTCTCACCTCAGCTGACGAAAGCTGCACTCGGAATCCGGTCAGTTGCATGATTCAGTGAGTGAAACGGGCGCGAAGAGAAATGGCATCGGGACGAATCCTTACAAAACCATTTTTCACCGGCAGCTCACCGGGCAGCACTTCCGGAACAATGGCGTTCGCAGTTCCGGATCGTACCGAGCTTCGCCTCGTGGCGATAATCTCTCACTTAAACTCCTGCCAGGCGCTGATAAATGATCTCACTTGCCATCCCTCGCGTGCATTGTTCGTGAAGCGGGTGCAAAACCAGCAGGACACCACTTCCGTCGAGAAGTCCTTCCGTCAGGCGTGCCCTGGGTAGTGTGACATCCTTTCCAGCGGATGGTGCCGATCGAAAATAGCGACCTGGGTCAGTGGTCCCCAGAGGCGACGATGACGGTGACGAGCAACGATGATGAAGATGAACCTGACCAGCTTGTCGGGTTGGACTTAACCTCCGTCGGGGGCTAATCATTGCCCATCCGTTAAACGATGACTCGGGTGAACGGCGCATGGTTTGCTACTTGAACAGTAGCCACCTACCCATTGTATTCCTTTATGCATAATTAATGGCAAATGATTAATGGAGTGTCTTAAACGTGTTGACTGTTGCCACCGACGGGATAGCGCTGCACGCTGTGTTACGTCTTGAGAAGTGAGTTTAAATTGAGTACAGAGCTCGAGTATTCCTCTGCAAATTGTTTCAAAGACAGGAGCTGCAAGAAGTAGTTGTGATACCAGCTGTTGATAAATACTTTTTAACTGTGTGTTATGGAAGAGGTGTGCTATGCATGGTGAAAATATGAATAAATTCGTCGTTTTTTATTTAATAAAGTTTTATGTACCAATGAAATGATACGAACTATTTTAATGATTGAATAACTAAAATTATTGAAACAATAAGCAACAACCAAGCATGAAACCATCATTGGATAAAAGGGTCGATGAAATATGTAAAATATGATTGCTATGGATAAGTATCGCCTAAAAAGAAAAAAGAGTACATCGGAATTCGATTCTGTTTCTTTCACAAGCCTGCCCTCTGTATTATAGTGCTTTTCTTGGGATCAGCTCTGAGCGTAAAAATGTGAATTGTTAAGTTTAAGATATGGTTTAGTTCAATTAGTGGTAGAAATTGTCATGAAAGTTATGGTAACGATGACTGGTTTTCGATGACTGTTAAAGGGTTTGAAATTTTGTGCACGCTTTTTTTATGTGGTCCCTAAGGTAGGGTCGGGTCGGTCTGCTCGTACAGACGTCAACTCGTCAGACTGAACAACATGCCCGTCATGGGTTCAAAACCCGAATACGCAAGACTGACTATCCTGCCATGTTAAGCAACAAGTCACTGAAAGCCAAGCCCACTAGTGATACAGGCAAGCCTTTCACCGACAATGGTTGTTGTGCTAAAGATGAAGAAGAAGGTTGGGTCTCTTGTTTTATAGCCTAGATCTCTGATAATTTAGCCATTGGGATATCAGATCGTTGAAACAAGTTGAAACAAGAAATGAATAAGAAAATATCAGCGGAGAAAATATTCTGATTTTTTTAATCAAAATCTACACAACGGAGTATACATACATTAAGGCAGGAATGAAAAAATAAACGTTCCAGAAATATAAAAACGTATTGAATTTGTCAAGTTCCGTCCGTTATAAAATCCAAACAACTTGAAAACAACGAAGTTGTCGGCAACAACATGTGACATTGACTAAACGATGAAAACTTATTATTTACATTCATCCCTTGCCCGTATACTCTGAAATCACGGCAGCTGCCTGTACGTTAACCGCCTGAAGGTATGCAATTGGCGTGACATTAACAAGGGAGTCATCTACAAGGAAGTTACAATTTGATCAATTGCGGTGGATATACAAAAACAGACAAGCTTGGTTTTACTTACCGCTATTTTATTATTTCTTCCATGAAGTCACAAATTTTGGCGCTACTTGAATATTTTAAACCATTGTCAGAAGGAGGAGCTCTTCATTTTTCGGAAGTTTTTTTAAGTTTTTTAATGGTGCAAGATAATGTACACACGAGCAAAAATTAATCTTTTAAATATATGCATTTAACACTCAAATGCATTTAAATCAAATCGAAGGGAAATTAAAATTCTGCTAATAATATCCGCTTTTATGAAAACACGAACCTATAGGATAGTTTATAAATATAAAAATACAGTGGATCCTCGCATAATGAGTTTAATCCGCTGCAGTAGCTCTCTGGTGAAACAAAAAAAAATCGTTATGCATAATTATGCCCATTCATTTTTTTTGTTACAAAATAATTCATAATATTACCAAAAATTATTGCAAATTATTTCATGGCTTACGATTGTTTGACGTAAACGAGGTGCAAACTACATAAAAATGTCTTCATGAATAGTATACAGTCACATTTCAATAGTTGAACGCTTTTTAGTTGGTATGCTTTTTAGTTGAACGCTCAAAAGTTGGCTGACAGTTCAATTAAAAAGCATGCGTTTGTATGGGAAAACCGGTTTTTGAAAAATTCACAAAAATCTCATGGCATGCCGAGAGATTTTTTTTTATGGAAAAATGTGCCAACTAAAAAGCACATATTCAATAGTTGGCAGGGAATCGAAGTTCAACCAGTGAGTTCAGACTGTAATTGGTCTTACACAGCTAAACCCTAATAGCCACCATGCTTATATTCTGATTGATTCCATTGATCAATTGGTGAAACATAATCATTTTTATGTATCAAAGTGCCGTAAATACTAGTAGTTGACTTAGTGGCAGATAAGTTAATCCATATGAAAATATTGAATAACTTAACTTACACCGATATCCGTGTTATATCCGTGAAGAAAGAAAATAAACTTAGGACTTTATATGAATTAAGCCTAGAAACATTATTCTTCTTCTCTGGTACAACAACCATTATCAGTCAACGCCTGCCTTTAGCCACTAATGGGATTGACTATCAGAGAATTACCCTTAGGCCTGGGTCTATGGCATGTTGCCGCAATATATGTTTAATGGCAACATTTATTGATGTTTCTCTTCTTGTCAAAAACTGTGCACATATTTGCTTACAAAAATGGTTTAAAATAAATTAAAATTATTTTGTATCCATTTTGGTATGCAAATGTGTTCTTGACTATTCCTGCTACAAATAAATATGCAACAAATCGATTTAATTATCTTTCAACAAAAATGTTCTCGCTACATGAGTTTGACAGTTTGCGAGACTGTAAGATTTGGCCAAGGTATATGGATATTAGGAGGTGAAGTGCTTCAGAGCAAATTGACATTTCACGACTTGACATAACAATACTGGAGGCTCCGGTATTAAAATCGGGAAGGGCTGGAGGGGGTATAGAAAATTGTATGCGATTTGACATAACAATACTCAATGATGGCGCCCGGAAAACGCGCTAACAATTCACCTCCTTAATAAACACACCTTGAGATTTGGCCTCAAATGTTTAAAAAAAAATTTACTGACCCTAGGCCTTAGTAACATAGTCAGTCATACGCAGACCGTACAAAGTTTAAACCTGCATGTTGTTAAGTCGACCTAGTTGACGACTATACCGCAGGGCCGGCTCTTTGGTAAATGCATAGTAAGAGCATTAAGGGTGGCATAAATTTGGGGAATGAAAAGGTGCACACATCACTGTACGAGTCAATAAACGAATACTTGCTAAATATAGTCATTACAAACTCATATTATTACTTCACAAATTTTCGCCTTCTTCGACATGGAAGCCTATATTTTCAAAGCTTTTAAGTAGTAACACACGGATCTCAAAACGGTTAAGATATTTTAATTATTTCAATTTGATATTTAAACACGCTTTAAGAGCGTAATTTGTGAATAGATAGAATTTTAATTGAAACATTATTTATTTCTGTTGTGTTTGTGTCAGTTTTGTATGTCATATGAAAATGTGATTACTACCGTTTAGTTGAGACAGAAGATTGATTGAGTGACGGGTTATTTTTATATAAATAAATCGACCAAAGCACACTTGAATCAGTTCAAATTGTACCCTGTGGCCTTTTCTCAATGTCAATACTTACCCCTTTTCTCCTTCAAGCTTTGCCTAGCTATAGTCTTTTGTCACCAAGTTCATAAAACATATATTGCAAAAATTTCTTTCAACAAACATAAAATGTTCCATGCGCAACCCAGAAGTTGTTCGGATTCATTTTATTTAAACCAATATCATATAATGCACCCTGCTTTTGCTATTCACCTGCACAACCCAACGCATTAGAGAATTATTTGTAGCGGCTGTTTTCACCCACCGTCCCCCACTGCAACTGAAGATCGGCAAATGTGTCGCAAATATTCATCCGTCAATAGTTTTACGCTCACTTTTAAACACTTTCAGTTCTTCATCATCCTACTCATGACCTTATTATGGTATGCTAACACTTTTGCCCTAGATTGTTTCATTTTTTTTCTTCCATTTACTTTCCTCTTCTACATCTCTTTCTCTCTGCACAGCACCTTCATCTGTACGGAGAACCTACTCCGGTATCGATCATTTTACAAAAAAGCCACCTAAATTATTTATGTTTTGCTGATTCTTTGTTTATTTGTGAAGGGGTTTGATTTTCGTATCTCTTGATTGGCTGCATCGATTTGATGGATGATTTGACCTTTTGCACATCTTGACACGGTGCTTTGTCAAAACACTGTTCTATCAACATGCCACGGTAGGGATTTATTTCCTCTAGCCTGTGTTTATCTCATGCACCTACTTTAAAGTGTTGCAGCTGTTCCTTTCTGTTTCCTACCAAGTTTGTTCTGCTTCAATAGCTTTCACTATTGTGGCATTGTTCCTATGCGGCATTTTGTATTAAATGTATGTATGTTTCCTGTTCTCCGCATTTCCTTTCCCATACATAATAATTTATTACATCGAAAAACGTTTAGAGTTAGATTCTTCTTAGGTAATCTTCTAGTAGCTCTCGGGTTTGGTTTTGCGTATCGGGTTTCACATCCTTCCTCTGTCGCTTACATACACGTTGACTGCCTCCGGTTGAAATGCCATATGCATAGAGGTGTATCCCTAACACACGATCATACAAAAGAAACTTTAATACATCTAGCTGTTCGGTTCGCTTGTACCATGGGTATATCATGTTCGATTCGATTGTGGATTCGATAGTTTAGAAGTTGCTACAACAATTTTGTTTTTCACTCGGCTGCAAACACACGCCAATCTGTGCTCCACTGTTAAACTTGGCGGAGCAAACCAAGACGGGCCGCTGGAATGAGTTCGAAACTAAGCATAGCCGTGGACTGTGATGGGATCTTTTGCCGATTGAATGCAGCTCGAGCGTGTTTGATTCTTTCATTATGGCGGCGTGTATTCTGGCCCTCGTCTGCCGCTCTTTGCCAACGGAAAGCTCTTATCAAATAACAACTATTTACACATCAGTTTTACCATCTAGTGCTGAATCTTTATGTTCATGTTTTTTTTTTACTGATTTTTAAATATATATTTTTCGACGATGAGCATGAGTGTTTTGCAGCACTTTAGTGTCATTTGAAGGTATACCAGTGTTTTTGCCCCCGATGCGCCCCGATTCCCGTTGCATGATTTCATTCCGATTCTGCCGAAATGTGTAAAAAGTAAATTCGATCAAATAAGCTATGCGCACGGTACGAATCCACGCTGTGTGTGTGTGTTCGTGTGATCAATTCCCCGCTTCCGGGGCGGGTTTTAACGAGGAGATTGATAAATACATTTAAAATTAATTATATTGGAGGCTGCTTGCAGCGGTGCAGCGTCAGTAACTGCGGAAGCAGCGTGATTGCCTTTCCTGTTGCACCGCTTTCCTGCACCGCTTTCCTGCGAGATCCGGCGGGTGGTGGAAATGATGCTGCTGAGTAGTATCATTAGTTTCATAAACATCGAAATGGATGCTCAAGGCTGAATCCGTGATCAATGTGGGGAGGAGAGAGAGAGAGAGTGCTAACAACAACAACAACAACCACGGCTACAAAGGCAAAAAAAGCAAGCCAACGAAAGCCATCGATCAACGCGACCCAATCAGCGACAGTGTGGACTGCAGGATGGACGATTTATTTTCATCCCGCGCCCGTAGAATTAATCAATTTATTCCGTTTTCCAATAAGCACAGCGATAGCGAACGGGAGCGGAGCAAGTAGGGGTGCACAGGTGCACGCGGTGCGCTAAAGCCATAAGGTTTTGATTTGCAAGTCACATTTGGTTGGCTGGAGTTGGGAACATTTTCCCTCCGGGGCGGTCGCTCGCATTCCTATGCCAAACAGTAGTGCATTCAATTAATCTATCGTTGATGGCGGGCGAAGGTTGTTTGGCGAAGGAGGTGAAGGGGTTTCATTTGCTCCCGTTGCTCTCTTCCCCCTCGATGCCCCTCCACCACCCTTTCTTGATTGAATTGGATCTTAAGCATGTTCGATTTAAATCACCGATAAGCTCTCACTCCCCCTTTCCGCGTGGGCTGCGGCGCGAAGGAATGACGACGGTGGCCTTTTCGTGATTATTGACAAATTTCAAATGACTTTTAAGTGCAATGCACTTTTTTGTGTGTGCTGTCTATGGTTTTTGTTTGCTTGCAAATCACAGTTTTGGTGTGATTGATTGAGTTGAGCTCAAAGATAAAAACTGCATGTTGCGAGTTTTCCATTGCACTCTATTTGTGTCCTCTTCATATAGCAATTCGCGCACAAGCAGCAAGGAGCGTCCTTTCCACAACTCACCTTGAACGATAAAAGTGTAAATGTGTTACTTTTCTTCTTCTTCCTCTCTCGTGTAAAAGATCATTATGATCAGTTTACGTCCAACATGATCCAATTTTGCTCTTCCCCGTATTCATTTACCGCCAATATGGTTACGCTGCAAAATGGGACGCCAAATGGTTCCGTTTATTGCAGGCATTTCCGAATAAGTGTTTCCCACTATGGCATCGCATTTTCAACACGTGCTTTTTTTATTTTTCTTCGCGAAGCAAACAGAACGAAAGCGTACAGGGACGGGACGGACCGCCGCTGCAACAGCAGCAATGTGGAAAACAAAAATCGACACATCAAACGAAAGTGCACCAAAGCAGCATAACTTCATTTATTCATTTTCAATTAAATTTTCGCTTGCGGAACCGTGCCATCACCATGACTGTTCCGCCGTGCTCCCTATTCGCAGGCCGCCCCTTCCAATTTGCTCCTTGCTGGCTGCGCTATGTTGCACATAGCGTAGCAGAGTACCGGCGAAGTACAACGGCAGAGGTGGAACGCGGGGCCGAGAGAGACCATGATTGGCATCATGATAGTTACGGGCTCGGTATTGGTGCAACGCAGATACGATGCACCGTGACCGAATGCACTCTCGTGCTACCTTTTACTCGGTACTCGGTTTGATGTTGCTATCGTGCACTCTCTTTCACACACACCCACATGCACACACTTACTGGAATGAAGGGAAATTAAACAGTGAAAAGAAGTTTTTACCCATTTAGATGATGTTTTATCAACAAGGACCAGGACAAAAAAGGGATCGTAAAGTTAAACGAATAAGCGAAACTTTCACCCCTCTCCTTTTTTCGCAAAACCCTTATTTTCAGCTCTATTGGTAGGAACGGTTTTTTATTTGCACCGATCGACTCATTATCAAATGAGATGCACGAGTGAAACGAGTGTAGATCGAATTTGCATAGAATTTGTTGAAATGATTCCTATTGGTCGCTTGCAATGTATTTCTGTATGTTTAGGTGTCTTGAGTTAATTTACTTTCAATAGGGTGAGAGTTTCATTCTTGGACATCAAAGGCTCGTGTTTTGTAAACTGATCGATTACAGAATGCGATAGAGAGCACAACCTTTTATGCAAATCGTTATTGAAAGTTTGTTTTTAGAGTTCTACAGCAATTGATGCAGACGCTTGAATTCAGTAGAGCGAAGATGAAATCCACCTATATGTATAACTCTGGTCACCGATCCATACACGTCACCTATTCCTAGGATTAAAGGCATCAAACCAGAATCTTTGATCGACTTTGGAACTATTTGGAACGATTCAATCGAAAAGGGACACTCTGTACGGTGAGAAAAGTTCTGCAAAACACTCATCATCCACCATCCTCATTCTCCTCCTCCTCCTCCTCCTCCTCATCCTCATCATCATCATTATCATTAGTGTCATTCTAAACATCACGGTCGTTGGCTTTGGCTTTACGGTTCGAGACGCAGCGTGCTGGTTGCGGTCTGCCCCCACCATCCAGCTGCAGAAATATGCTCTCCTAAACCGCATGATCTATCGACGAGATGACACACCATTAACATTACGTGTGAATATGCAAGGGATATAGACCGGGATGGAAGGATGCAAAGGGATAGTCACTGCCCCATGCTCTCACATGCACATGCAGTGGCTCAGCCGGGTAGGAGGACAGAAGGAAGAAAAACACATAACGCGTCAAATGATGGGGAACGAAATGTATGACAATCCGGTTAAATCCTGTAGTCAGTTTTTTATGCCATTCCCATTCCCCACCACGGCAATTGCGGGGGTTCCAGCGGGGTTGTGGATTCTACGCCTCTTACTGCTGCCGCCGCAATGGGTCTTGTTAGCACTAACGGAGCACAGTAGTAGTAGTGTTAGCCGTCGGTTCCGGCTGGACACTGCATCACGGCATACGGGTGTAGGCAAACTATCTTCGAAGAAGCGCACCGAGCGGGACGAGCGGTCGACTGAGTGGGGCTAATGAGGGATGGTTGTTGTGCAGCACCAGTGCCAGCGTGATGAGGATAAGCATCCACAGATTTCGGCACCCGACGATGCCTCCTGCCGGGCTCGGCAATATCCGTCCACCGCCGGACGAGGTGACTGTAATGGGAGAGTATGCAAATGGATGAATTAGAGAGGTGGGAATGGTTTCAAGTAGATATGGGTCATTTTGCCTTGACATTATGACACTTTGATAAAGTATTTATTTTGTTAATTATATTGTTATTTTTATTTATATTATAAAGTTTGATAAAGCATATGTGTTGTTGCAATACAAAACAGTTTACATCTTCAAGCAGCTCCCATATTTGACGCAATAAACATGATTGATTCAATGTACCTATTACTGCATGAATTTCATTAGATTCTCTTATAATTTGCATGTTTCTTAAATCGTCTTTAGAAGAAAGACGAAAGATATATAATTGATTATCCCGTTAATACAATTTTGTTTCGCTCATAGTTGGTATTGACTTTTCGAAGTATTCCGAGTAAGTATTTTCGAAGACTTTCGTGTAAGTATTTTCGAAGACTTTCGAAGTAAAGCAGCATCATCAGACTCATTTTGGTACGCTGGCTTATTTTTATTATTCTGAAGGATGGAAGTTTTTGAATAAATCCATTTTTGGCAACATGTGATTGTTTCTGGTTTCTGGCAACGTTACAGGCCAAAACATTAAAACAAATCCTTGCCTAGCGATATCTGAGATTGCAATGTGTCAAAATAAGCAATGTCATGCAAGACGCGGATGTTTGACCTGAGTGGCATATTTTCCATGTAATAAAATAATTGTTCGTTTCCAATTATAGCAACTTGCTAAAAGGTCCAATTTTGTTCGACGGGTCATTGATCGTGTCTCTCACACACACCATCAACTAAACTACGCAGTATAAATAAAGCGATATCGCGAAATGTCAATCTCGTGTCATTCAAATCTTTAAGCAAGCAGCACGCTTCTCTCATATGATTAACAAATCCTTGGCACACGCGTGGCACAGAACTCCAAGCAAAAACACCCAGCATGGTAACAAAAAAGCACACAATCGGCTGTTCCTAGCAAACAACAAAAAACAAAAAAAGCACACAATATGGCTTCTCATCGGCTTTTCAGAGCCCGGCTACAGTTCTTAAGAACATCTAAAAATCAATCACAACGTAAGGTTCCGTACCAAACAATTATATTGAATGTAAGATTTAATAGCATGTACATAATTATTATTTTCCACTAGATTGCGATAAAAGGAGCAAATAACAAACGGTTTAAATGCCCTCGAAAAGAAAAGAAACACGAAAAATCAATAAATAAGAAAAAGCGATCGATAGATAATGATACAGTTTACAGACACAAGAAAAAAGATCGCGCACTGAATTAAAACGAAAATCACAGATAAATAAAAATGTCAACTAAATAATGGTTACATTTAACATTTTTAACACCCCATTTTCCAACTATTTCATACGCTAAATCATTAAAGTACCACTGTCACTAATGTACTAAAACATCTATTTAATCATTGTTTATCGCCCATTTAATCATCAGCATAGCCGTGCATTGCTTTCTAGCAAGGTTCACCTTATGGATCAGCACCGCATCTTCATCCACCACTAAGAAGATTTGGAGAAAAACAACATTTTGATGGAGAAAAAAAAAATAAACAGAAAAATTAAAATGCATTGCCTTTACCTGTCGTTGACTGCTGAAACCACTCGCCCAAAAATGATTGGCTTGCGGTTCAATTAATCAATTAAAACCGTTTCATGTCATCTTCTTAACAAACCATCCAAACGCTTTTCTGTTTCCCTGCCCACATATTCCCGCACACAAACGAGCGCCTTTCTTAGATGAAAGGAAGATAAAAAGGATTCTGACGCTCTCGATTGGTGGCCGTTGTGTTGTCCTTTTCCCTTCGTTTTTTGTTGCTGCAGTCAAGCTTTTCGTAGATGAGCGTTTTTTCTTCGAGTAATTTATCAGATCGTAGCTTTTTGAAGCTCATCCATTGATCTCTTTATCATTTTTGGTTAGGAGCGGATTAGAATGGTTTCTTAAAATTTAGATAAAAAAAAGAATTATCACGCCACAATGGCTTTCATCGGCGTAGCATGACCCTGAATTGGCTTTGATTTAAATTTAGCATTTTTTCAACATCCGTTCGATTGGACAGCACAATAAAAGCGAACATGACTAAAGCTCATTGAAGAAGAAAAACAAAACATAATACAAAATAACCAACACAAAAACAAATCTCTATTCACAAAAAAAAAAACCACAAAAAAAGGTTTATTTTTTGGAAAACGGCATGACAAGGGCCATAGTCCCGTGCAAAACGGGCGTAAAAATACTTTTCCATTGACTGATTCCAAGATCCAAGGGATTCAAGAGTCTTGGTTGGCCTCCCTCCCCGATAGAACAATGCGCATTTCTTGGAGCAGAGAATGTCAAACAAATGGAGAGGGTGCAGCAACAACAACAAAAAAGTTCCATTAGATGCTGCCGTCCCCATTACCGGGGCCTTTGAGGTCGGTGTGTAGCCCGGGATTCGGGAGAATGGGAAATAAAAGGAAAAAAACACTAGCCGACCAACATTCGACGAAGCGCCAAATCATCCTAATCAGATTGTCGGAAAAGCGTTGTTCAGTTGATTAAGAGAATGTGAGTGCGTCCGTCGATTCAGTGCGTATAAATTGGGCGTAGGATGGTTTGCTCTGCGAAAACCGGGCGAGCGTGAAGATTATGGTGAATTTACTCCCATTGCTTCTTTATTTTTATTCTTCTTTTTTCGCCCTTTTCCAGCAGCAGGATGGCGACACACGCATGCATATCATCGCAGCGAAGGGGTCGCCTTTTCCGGTCGGCCCCAAATGATGAGGTTGGATTCTTTTTCGCCCTTTCCACGCTAAACGACACTGGTGTCTTGCGCTGAGGACACTCCTGCTCTGCCCTATAGCCCAAGCCCTGCTCAGCCGGAACTAATCTAATCCTCTCGAATTGGCCCCAAATGTCCGTTTGATCATCCTTCCGGTCCGGCCGAGTCGTGGAGGGTGAGAGCTAGAGGTCACATTCCAGCGTGGCAGAATGATAAATCAATTTTGCTACACTGGATCTGGTGTAAGGAGACTGGCAGCATCTTAAGCATTTGATCGGTGTGATGGTATCACCACGGCTCGCATCGAACCGGGGTAAAAGGGAAGAAAGAAAACATTCTTGAAAGCGGGAAAGTCCACAGTCACGAGGCACACCTAAAAGTGACCGGAAAAACATCTGTTGATTAGCTTTCGGGCCCAATTTCGATCCACTGGTGGCCGCTGGTGAAACACTAGCGCAACCAATAGATTACTATACTCTTGAGGCTTGTGACCAGATCCAGCTCGTCCTACATCTCCTATTCTGTCTGGGTGTCCAGCGTGCGATGGAGGGATGGTAACGAAGCGATAGCTTCGTAATGGTGCCAGGGCCATTAATCAAAGCCGGAGATTGTGGCCTTCGAATTCGGTGCTCGCTTCTGATTGAGTTTTCTTGATTTGCCATCTCATGATACCATTGCTATTCTGCACTGCAATGTACGACGGGAGGAAGGTTATTATTGTTTTGTGAATTAAGCTCCAAGAACGGTGACAATGTTGAAACGGAAGAAAATGTTTCAGACCGTTTTTTTACATATTGTTTAATTTGATCTTTACTTTTTTGATGTAATGTTTCGATTGGTTGGGCGAGTTGAAGTAGTTTTAATAGGGTTTTGTCTGTATAGTTGAGTAATTGCTGCGTATAATTGTTGGGCTCTCAGTACAAATGATAGAAAACATTTCCAAAAGAAAAACACTAACGCCCGTAAAAGATCTTAAATATGCTCTATCGCTGCTGGTATTAATATAAATAGACACCTAGCCAACATCCGGCACCATCCCTCTGCAATCGAATGGCGTTTGTAGTTTGAAGGATGCCCAGTTTGAAAATAACAGATCAAAGTCATTCTTCAACAGTCACCATATTCCAGTACCGCTTCACACATGGCGCATGGCGAGAAGAAGATCCAACCTGCAGCCCAGAGCGGCTGTAAATTGCCCTCTCTCGCATATTCCCACCGACGATAAACGCACCGCGGTGGGTTAATCATCCTGGGACCATCGTTCGGGAGTGCTGTTTACACACTTCAAACCCACACGGCAAAATGTACGAGGACTGGGGGGGGGGGGGGGGAGCAGGTGTTCAATACGTACCTCTGGCCGGTATTGGATCCCGCTGGGGCACGCCCAGCTCCAGCTCGGTGTAGCGCTCGTACAGCTTCCCTATGGTGGCGGTACATCGCAGCAACAGTGCGCCACCGGATCCGGACGCACCGCCTAGTCCCGGCATCAGCCCCGTACCGAAGTGCGAGCTTTGCAGGTGTAGCCGTAAGGTGAGACTGCTCGAGATCAGATTGTCCGTGGTGGTTCGTGATTCTTCGTGCGATGTGTAGACCTGCAGAGAAAGAGACGCGGAAAAACGGTATCGACTGTATCAGCAAATGGTTTCTATATTTGATAGACCGACCCTCGATGGCTCGAAGCCATTCTAAAATCTGGCGGGTATCTGTGGCGGTGGTCTAATAAAACAGAGAAAATAACACACTAAACTACCTGTAACTCTCATCGCGTACGCCTCGGCACGGTATTCAGAAACCTAATCAAACTTCAAACGGAACGGGCGACCTGTTCGCTGCCAATACACAGCACCACTTTAGTGTACCCAGGAGGGCAAATGGGCTGGCGGGTTTTCCGATTTCCGAGGCCCGGGGCCAGAAATAATGGACGAATTCAGTATGAATAATAAAGGCAAACGACCGGGCCGAGCTCCCCGGCCGCATGACAGTGAGTTCCGAGATTTATCGGTCCCATTTGGACCGATTCACGGGTTTTCTTTTCTCGATCGATCGATCGAACGGGCATCCTTTGGATGCTATCTGGTGGTCAATGGCACCGTGGATAGGCAGAAAAAAGGGTTGAGCTGGACGTGCGTACTTTTATGGCATACTTCTTTTACGGCCAGGAAGACGCTTCCGCTAGTAGAAACACAGAGATAAGGAAAAGGAGGGAAGACTGAGAGAGCGGAAAGCAAGACGCGTAAGAGGATTGAAGTACAATATTGTCGTCTATCGCAGGATAAGCAATGTTTGCGTCTAGGTTAAATCCTTCGCTAAACTTTACTCAGCGCCCAAGTACTGTCAGCGGTGGAGCAACACGGGTTGATGTGTTGTGGGCGAGTCTGCCCTGAGCCTGGACCGATATTTATTGCGATTTTATGTTTATCGGTCGTGCTCGATAATGCAAACGCTTAGGAATGAGCTGAATCACGCCAACCTGCTCGGTGTGTAAGGTTTACCTTCCGCGCTCCGTGCCGCTCGCTCGTAGCAGCGGCAATGAACGAGCAATATCGAGATGGATCGAGCTCCCAAGACCAAAGTGATGTAGTCATAAATGCTAGCTTCTTTACGATTGAGCCACCAAGACTCTCTTCCCGAGGGGTGCTGAGGGGATGCTGACAGTGACGGTGTGGCCATATGTATCGAGTTTCATTGGCTGGCTATTTTTATGTCATCACTTCGTATGACGCGCACAGGGGCTGGACCGCGGGGCATGAACCGTCGTGTACTTCGAGTCGTGTGCGACATGTTTAGTTGTCGAGATGATACCGAGACGAGCGGGTAGTGGTTGGTGACGGACCAGCAGCTAAACAGTTGCGAACAGGAACAGGATCCGTATCAGTAAATCATAAACTTGTCGATACGCTTTTTATGTGCCGAAGGTCGTGCTCGGTGCCGGGCACAATGACACTCAGGGGCGCACACATTGTGAAGGACGCATCGTTAAACGAAGGAACGTTCTTGGAAGATTAAGAGACCGTCCCGAGCGTGTGGGCTTGTTGGTGAAAGTAGAGGTTTTAGGTTTGCTACGCTCAGGGAAATGGAATGGAAAATTGTTCACCTCGCACGGACGGTGCGCCGAACAGGAGCAAAACAAACGGAATGAGCGATAAAAAAGGGAAAGTAAACATTTATTACGACATGACTTCCGATAAGCAAATAGGGTCGAGGTGAGCCGGGGTTGCAAAGGAGCAACGCAAGGGGCGAGGACGGGGATAAGCTTCCCGACTGATCGCACAACCATAAGGTGTTGGATAAGCCGTTGAGATGAGCGTGGAAATGGGCAGCTGGGTGCCGGTACAGAGCAACAACATTTACATTTGCTAGTAACAATGGCGGCGCAGAGCAAAAGCAAAACCGTACCGTACTTAAACAAGCATTTACTGTTTGCCTGTCCGCTTCGATATGCTGGAAAGCGGAAGATTAAACAACCGGGAGATATAATTTTTGAAGCACTGTAAACGATTCGCCGCCTTTGCGAGAAAGCATGAGAGAACTTTGCCTAGTACCGGCCAGCAACGTTGTGCATTATACACAAAACTGCTTCACATCAAAACTCAGCGTGGGATTAAAACACGACAAAAACCCCAAAATACACTCATACACACTTTGTACGGCGTGTGTTCAAACAAGGAAAGTTGGCGAACAAAACATACACCCATCGCTCATTGTAGCCAGTGGAGCAGACTGTTTCCGAGATTGAATTCTGCATTGTGCATGTTGTGCACCGCGGTGGGTGATAGTAACGGCTTCTGCTAGTTACCTCTGGCAGTGGTCAGTGGAAACAGTTCGCTCGTATTGCTACAATTACACGCCTTCCAGTTGTACCCCGTCGTGGCCGGAGCTTCAGGGTAAAAGTTTTCCCCATGCTGTAATTTATTCCATCGGGCACTATTGTTTCCTGTTTTATGGCGTGCAGTGTTTTTCTAGCAGAGTTTCCACGATTTAACGAACCTGCTAGAATGATTATTCACGCTCGTTTTACCCGCACACGGTGGTCAGGCAATGCATTAACTACAGTGTTGGCTAGTAACAGTGCTTTGTTGTAACAACAAACCCAACAACAACATTAAGGGAATCTCTGGCGTGTCGATGGTTATCATGCTCGTGTTCATTACATTTGTAGTTTTATTCCCATGAAGCTGGAATTGTAACACAATGTTATGGCGTTCAGTTTACTGATTTTGATGAAAAACGCTTAGTGTAGTGTATATTTAATTGAAAAATAACTGTATATTACTAGACATTCGAAAATACAACCTATGTTACGCCTGGTAACAATTTGTTGAGTAGCTGTATATACTTTCTTAGAACTGGCTTTGTGTATAATTAATGTTTGTTGCACAGTTTAGAAATTAGTCTGTTTTCTCTCGCTTTAACTTTCCCGATGGCGCCTATTCTCGATTAACTGATCATGCTTGATCCCGCATGATCCTGTTTTGCGACCGCTGTTGAACTTTTCCCTGGTTGGTCATATTTCTAGTACGCTAGTTGTCTCGCCTTTGGGGATATCTTTTTGTCCTTATCTTCCTAACAGCGCCATCTGGTGTTTTTTTTTCTAGTAAATTATTCGAGCTGTCCTTGATGGCTCTTTGTTTAAAAAAAACATTCGTTTTGTTAATCTACACGAGCCGATATCGTGCCAACAACATGTATACCATTGACCTTTAATAAATCGTAAATAAATTTTAATTAATAATAATATTTAATATAGCACTATACGTCGTAGTCATACCACACCTGAAAGTGTGTTATTGATGTGATTTGTTAGTCAGTTAAATATGCGAAATTTGGCGTTTTGTTTGGTAAAATATGACTATTGATAAAATTTATTTTTTTCTTTTTTTAAGCAATATGAGTAATTAATTTTTTTTTTCAAATGGACTATTTTTGCTGATTTTATGACTACAACTACTATAGAAATATGCCTGTTTTATATACCAATAATGATGCTATGGTAGAAAAAATCAGAAAATGGAGCATAAATGCGTCGAACTTGAATAAATCAAATGTAATGCATAGTAATTAGGGAAAAACATTTTTTTTAACTGAAATATGTTGAAATACGAAAAAATATCATTCATAAAACTTTATTAAATACACAAACAATATGTGCCTCACTATTATTCCATTTCCTAAGATTTTTTTAAAAAAATTAATGTATATGTTGAAGAAATTAATTTATATGGTGAAGAAATAAGTTCATATCAGCCATAAAATATTTTATTATATTAAATTATTCTCCATCATCTATTTGCCAGGCCCGCTATGCCCCGAAGGGTCGCGTTTAAATGGCACATTCCTTAAGAGCTCGTGCTTTTGCCACTATCCGAAACGAAATTGATTATGAAGTGCAAGGGCAAGCAGTTCTAACGCGACTCGTTTGAAGTGCACTATGGTGTGCGCAATCAAGGTGCAAAGCTGCACCAGTGCCCTCATGTAATTCAATGTGCGGAATGAATTTCCTTCCATTATCACTTTCTGTTTGTCTGGGACCAGTACGCCGTGACCCACATGCTCGTTGAGATGTTGACGGCAGGTGATAAATTAAAAGTGGCAAACGTGTGCTGCCAGCGTACTGCTTGCGACGTTGCTACCTGCCTTCCAAGGCCCATAAGCTAGCTTCTCTCTTTGAGCCAGACGCACCCGGCCCAAGGCTGTGCATAATTGGAGCGCCAAGAAGGATTTGAGCGTTATTCCACTCGGCAGGCTTGCTGGCTGGCTCCCAGCGGGGCAATATTGTGCTCAGCAAGACTCAACATTGCCGGGTGAAAAATAGAAAATTCGTGTGCAAGTGAAACTTTTCATGTGCAAGTTAAGTAATGTTTCGCCCTCCTCTGCCAACCAACCCACGAAGCGCTAGGGGCCGTGTCCGTTGAAGGAGAATGGGGTCAAAAATCTACCCCACGATGAACGTATTACGATGTCAGTTTTAGTTTTACTCTGCCATCAACCGGGTGGCGCTTGGTCGACTGCAGCAAATATGATGACAGAGCGCATCTCAACTCGTTCGGCCGCGAGCCCACCAGCCAGTCCACGGCCGAACGTCAGCGAAAAAGATCTCGCACCATAACAAGATTTTCATTTGAGTCACATCCGGCCACCAGCTGCCATGAGAGAGGGAAACCATTTTTCACGCCTCCAACATGTGGTACCAGAAACTGTCGGACAGAAATCGCCTGTCGTTTTCTCTCTTCACTCTCTCATCCTCTCTCTCACACCCTTTATCAGTGGCTCGTTACCTTGGTGGAACGCTTCACATATTTGAGAGTTCTGCACCAGCATCACCCAGAGGTACAGCGAGAGGAATGTAATTTAATGTAGATCTTTTTTTTTTGTTGGTCACTCCCCGAACCTATTCCTTTTTCCTGCGAGCGTATAAATTGTTCCACCCGCAACCGTTTACCGCAGATTCAATTTACGGTGGACATATTTTGCCACAATTTTGTTGGCCCAACCTTGCCCATAGCTGTGCTTGGCCCCGTGAACCGTACCGTACCGCCCATCGGGCAACGTAGATGGATGCTTTACGATGGCAAAAGTTTGTCAAAGTTCGTCGAATGCTAGACTGGAGTGAGTTGAAAGGAGGCACGTTTGAAAACATCGATGAACCATGGTGGAAGGCAACATTGATGAGCTGCGGTTGTGGAAGGAGGAAAGTCGGCGCTGTGGCTACATCACCTGAAATTCCCTCCTGGAGGGTGTAAAGTAGAGAGCCAGGAGACTTCATAACTGTATGTGACCCGTAATTGATATGGAAAGTTTGGGCTAGTGGTCGAAATGGTGCAATAATAAGAGTGGTTTTGCACTAAGAAAAGTGATCGCTTCATGTTAGTGGTAGCATATGGGTAGTAATTAAAATTTATGCTCAGCTTTAAAATGGACCCGTACCCATGGGAGTCACATAAAATTTCTGTCGAAAACGACATGTGCCAATGACTATTTTATGGTCCAAAAATGGTTCAATGTTTACAGGAAATTGTATGTTGCACTTCAAAGAGAAAATTAACAGAAAATCCACAGCAAACAGCTTAGTGCTGGTGAATTATAGCTCATGGCAATCAAACCATGCTCAGTTTAGATAATATTAGCTTTGAATTGGAGTTTAAAACTGACACAGTTGGGATTTAACTTGAAAATAGTCAGCCTAAGCCCTCTCAAATACTCGTATTAACACCCATTTCTAGTAAAACAAAACTATTCGCGGAAATAAAGCACTACTCCACCATCGGTGAAGCAGCTCGCTAGCCTTGAAAAGGATACCTTGCAGTGTTCTTTCGAATTTCCGGCCGTTTCGCAATGCAGAGCAAATCAAGCGTCAAGCATAATTTGAACAGCCGCGCCACGGCTAAATCGGCAAATTAGCGTGCATCCGTACGCTATTGATTCGTCGTTCGGTTTGCTAGAAAAAGAGCGACCGAGTACGTTTCGCGGGCCATCTTTTGCTCAAAGCCGCTCTTTTTATTTTGTCCAATCAACTGACGCCGACCAAGGAGGGCGATTTTCCAAGTGTACACACTCAAAAGGCAGACCAGCGCGGACCGACCGTGGCGTGGCAAGAGTGTCAGAGCAGGGGCCAAACGAGCCGGCTGGAACGGAATGGAAAACCACTCACCCGGTATGAAACTCAAAATGGTGCGTAATTGGCTCAATATTAAAATTTACTCAATGGAATGCAAATTTGTCTCAAGCTGCTTCCCGGACTGACGCTCGTTCCGCGCACAGATCGGAACCAAAACTCGCGGCTGCTCTTGAAATCGCTCGGCGCGGTACTAGACGACAACTGGAATTCGTTTGTTCATACCACCATTCTAAGCTGGCATTTCATGCAAGTCGACTCTGTATGTGTGTGTGTGTGTGTTTCTTTTTGTGGTCCAACGTTGGTCCTATTATTTAGGCTGTTTGTGCTTTGGTTAGTTGAAAGAAAATCCAACCTAGGCGTATTGTGCAGGCTGCTATGTCACACAACAACAAAAAATGCAAAGAATCGTGGAAACACACAGACACACGCCGAGAAAACAACAGCAGCTTACCCACACGAATGCCCGAAAAATCGCTAACCAAGACAGAAACGAAAATGAAGATAGATAAAGCGTCTCGGAGAAAAA
>SIXB01001927.1:0-33991 GCA_007018985.1 Anopheles bwambae
ACGTAGGGGTTTGCGCGATCAGACGTCATAGATGTGATCGCTGAGTACGAGAAGTAACTCATCCAGTTTCGTACGAACGCCACGCACATTTTGATAGTAGATCGTGAGAGTGTTGCGTTTCGACGAGCGATTATTGCGATTGACATATCCTGTTGGAGTTCTCTCAGTTGTTGTAGTTATTGATGTCGAGGGATCGTATGTGTGGGTTATTAATTGGATGTGTGAGCAGTGGCCAGCGGTGATGCTATTAGTGTATGATTGTTGGTAGTGGTTATGACAGGTTTCACGCGTAAACCCGATGTTGTTATTTGTTGTTTGCGGTTATCAATAAATTCCCTGTAGGTTATAGTGCATGGCCAAGTGGACGGAGAGAGTGCTTTGTCCCTTAGTGCTGACGACATCCCAACTTTGAAGGATACAAATGTTAGTGTGCCAGTATCACGATCTTTCGGTGTCAGCTTGATGATGATGACGTCATCAGTCCATAGTTGTTCCTTGACGAATGTCTTTACCTCGGATTCGGACACCGAAGGAGCGATACGAGTGAGGTACAACCAAAATCTTGGTGGTGCTGGGGGTACCGTCAAAATAGAGTGAGACGATGTTGGCGGTGCTGCTGTACCCGAAAGAAGTGCAGGGATCACATTCGGTGAAGGCGGTGAACGATCGATGAGTCTACGCTTCGATGGGTTGGACAGGTCTTGCTGATGTGTTGTGTGTGCGGTGAGTGATGGTCTGCGTAGTGACGTTGTCGGTGCAAGTGGAGTGGAATGGGTTTGGGCTATTGCTCGAGGAACCATATCACCAAGTGCAGAGGCTAACGCTTTTTTAGTTTCGTCCAAAGCCGAGGCCACGCGCCGCTTAAATTCCTCTATTAATTGCTCTTTGAGAGATGGAAGAGCAGATGACAGCTCTTGCAGCATTAAGGATCGACCAGTACGTCGCGACTCTACGCAATCCAAACAAAACCACAGGCACTGTGTGTCTGTTTTAGTGAGTTCCTTGTACACGGCACTTGTAACACTAATACAGGAGGTGTGGAACCGGCGTTTACAAACACCATCACACGTGTATGTCGGGTTATCTGAGGTCACAGGGCGCGAACAAGTTACGCAAATATCGGTCATTATGAAATGCGTTGACACCCGAAAATTTACCGAACTATAACAAGTGTAACAATTCACTGAAGCAGGAGATACTTGGGAAACTGTTGAGTTTATGTGGCGACTGTCGAAAGTGATCAAACAGAATAGTGTAGATTAATCACGACGATAATACTGTGGACGAAATCGGAAGGACGTTTGCACTCGATGACGTATGAGACGTGAGTGCTAAAATATCTCTGCGGAACTATCTATGCTCCGTGTATTTGCGGCCTTACAGATTTCTAAAATCAATTATACTTCAATTATATTTCAAAGAGTAATCGAATCAAATTTTTCGACTCAAATCGAGTAAAAGAATAAAAAAGCCACATAATCAGTTTATGCTCAAGAATTCGTAGAAGAAATGATGTTAACCTGATGCCATATTACGGTTTTAGGTTATTTTGCCGAAAATACCAATATTAATAAAGGCGCATCGTGATGTTAGATAAATGCACAAATTGATTTCTGAATGCCATCATATCTGAGACAACGTTGCTACTCGATATTGTAATCACTAAACACTAAAAATATTTGTTTATTTGAAAGTATTTTGTCGATTTTAGTAAAAAATGTAGCACAATTTTCCACAGAAAACAAAAATTGAAAGTTGTTGTTCAATTGATGCATTCATTAGTATACTAGAATATCACCTATTGGCCCTGAAATAGTCGCGTAGCGAAAACGTTGACTATTCTTATAGGAATCTTGAAAACGCACTTTGATTAGAAACTGTATTTGGCGGAATCTAAATACCTAACGGTTTCGGTCACTATCGAGATGCCAATAATGGTGCAAATTTAAAATAATGATGGTGCGAAACCCGATTTCCGGATTCGCTTCTTTGAACACAAATCATCCTATTTTTAGTCGTTATTGGTTTATGCCTCTGCAACATTTCTTAAGAGAAGACCAAGTAAAGCAGGACAGCATGAAAAATGAATAATAAATGATAAATAAATTAAGTGAAAATAATTGTTTTTCTCGATAAAATAAATAAAAAAACTTTTAGTTAAAGTTTGACCTGGGACTAAATATAAGCAAGCCACTATCATCATTAATGACTTAGCAGAGGGTAAATCTTACATGAGTGTCTATTGAACATAAATCGATCTTTAACATGGTGATCATTGCTCGTTTGCGAATATTCTCAAAAAAAAAAATGAATCGTGAAACCTTCATACCTTTTCCTATGAGATTAAGATTGTTGTAGTACGATGATTATACAATAACTCCTGACAGGAATAAAAATTCTACCGACTCCTGAAAGCAAAGAATAGTTTGCTTGAACTGACGCCAAAGATAACGAGCGAATATAATGAACGTTGTAAAAACAAACACGTCTTAAATAAAACAATAGATGGAAGTGACATTCGCACGCACCATGACACAGATATAATCACCATCCGGAAGGTTCATTATAGTTCTGCACTTCCGCTTACCGTAGCCAAATGCGATGCACCCGAGACAGCAATGGGCGCACTACTGAAAGCAATTAAAGTTATACGTTTGGCCGCGTCCGGTTCCACTGCAGTTGAGATTGTAATCTTTGCTGGCAAGGAGCGACACGGTGTTCTTCCGCTGGAAACCATCGAAAACGTTTAATAATACAGAAAGCAAAAGAGGGCAAAAAAACAAAGTAAAGACAAAAAAAACACGCTAAAGACAAAATGGCGGTGTTGCTGAGCTGGCACTAGAAAGGAGTGGCTTTGTCATAACAAAATAGGGAGTGCCAAGAAAGCTGGAAAACGCACTACCACCAGGGGATGCATCGCCATCGGTTAGTTCGGTTGGTTGATTATTGAAATTGGTTTAGCCCGGGAAAGGTTCCGGATACGGACGGCTGCCCGAAAACTGTCAGCTGCAAGCGCGTTTTCTTTGAAAAGGGGAAATGGGACATTTTCTTTGTTCCGACAGCAAAGCCGAACGCCGTATGCAGTATTCATGGATGGCTAGGTTGCGGCCAGGAATTGTGCTGTATTATTCATGCTTTAATTGACACCGAAGTGTCATGTTGTGTAAGTTATAATTTTCCTCACGCTGGCGCTCACTATTTTCCTGGGATTGGATGTAATCGAACCGAGTAGGGGCAAGACATTCCTGGGAATGCTTCGCCGGTTCAAGGGACGCAACTTTCGAACGTCTTGTTTCTTTGCTCTTCTGCAATGATTCGTTACGGCTGACCAACCGATTCAAGTTCCAGCACATGTCACGGTCGTTACATTGACCGACTTGCCAGATTAGTTATTCTTCCTAAACACCGAAGCGAGGATCAAAGTTTTCTCCGGGAAGCCACAACCACTGAACCTCTAGTTTCAGTCGCAAACAAATCTTGGAACAGGATCATGAAATCGACATGAAAAGATTGTTCTGCAACGATACAGGGCACAAGTACGGGGATTGGTTCGACGAAGGCGGTTAAGTGACAGTTCGCCACCGGATGGCGTGCAGTCCATCGCGGAATCCATTATTCACTGGAGTCGAAGGCAAGCGTAGGATGATTGCTGGATTGGGCAAGTTTCATTAAAGCTGTCACTAGTAGGGCACAGTCCTGTCACCAATGCGCATTATGTCCTGGTGGTGTTTTTGTCCTGTCAATCGAATGGCTTTGTTCCGAAGACGTCACGGTGCGCGACGGGTTGTCTGACGCTAACGTTCGTTTGTGATTCTGCTTCCGTAGAAGGGGATGGTTATTATATTATAATGAGATGTTGGGAGCTGGCCGTGCGTGTTAGGTGAAGGATGAAATATTACTCAAACAGTGCTAAACTTTCAAATGCAAACAAAAGGAACAGGAAAGCGTAATATTGCTTAGCATAACACTTACCAGGTACAGTGCAGACGAGTGCTCCATCAGTGCTGAGCAACAGCCAAGGAAGGAAAATATCATAACCAGTGCACCGGCACCAATCAGTATATACACTCCTATGTAGTACTCGTACACCTCCAATATGGCGATCCACTCATCGAACCCAGGCTCGGCACGAATAAAAATGGTAAACGCAAACAGTCCCGCTCCAACGATCTGAAACACACATACATACACCACAAACAAACCGATTAGTGAACATTCTCCGAAACGGCTGTAGAATACGTAATCTACCGTCCAAGAACACGATTTAGATGAAGATAAGCTGAAACTGGCCACTTCTAGTGGGAAACCGGCCAAATGCCACGGGTGAACACGGGTATGTGTAATGGTACAACAGGAAATAATTTGCATTTCTCTGAGCTTACTCTCGGCGTCTGTTTCCGGATTGCACATTTTTGCCAGTTTTCTTTCTTCTTTCCATTTACACCAGTGGGTGGCAATATTTTACAACAACGCACTGCGGCGCGCATTGCCTTCTTTGATTGTGATTCCCTTCCTGGGGCGAAAATGGCCCAGAGAATCATGGCAGACGAAGTACCTACAAACAACTATCTCTCTCTAGCGCGAATAATGCAATGATTCCGGTTAGAGTTAGAGCAAATGAAATAAAATGTCAAAACAACATTTAAAACAATTTCATTACATTAAAAGTTTGAAAGCAAATGGTATTTCCAAAATTTTAGTTAAGGTTTTAGAAACCTTGAATACATTGAGAAAAGAATTGAAGACTTTTTTTTTATTCAGAATGAGGAATTGTAGACTTATCAACTATCAATATATATATATCGCTTACTGTAATTGCATTATTTTTAAATAAAGATTTTAAATGTGCTAAAACAATAAATTCAAATGTTTTTAACACTTTGACCGCCGGCCTGACGTCACAGTTTTTCGTGGGAGCACGTAGCACATGACAAGAGAGCGACAATTTCTCGTGCGATTGTTATTACTCTTTTGTTTCATAGCGATAAGCGGCGTAGCACATGTCCTTCTCGGCCTTTCTTTCCTACCTCATTTGTTCTCAAGAGAATTACTGTGCGTCAGATACAAAGTAGAGCGGTGAGCAAAACCGTCATGCGATTTCATATGACGCGGCGTATAAAGTATTAAAAAATGTGTAGTGTTAACACTTTGGCCGCCGGTCTGATGTCACAGTTTTTCTGGTGAGCACGTAGCGCATGGCAAGAGAGCGATGAGAGCTACATTTTCTCGAGCGATTGTTTGCACTCTTTTGTTTCATTTTGATAAGCGGAGTAGCACATGTCGTTCTCGTTCTATCTTTCCTACCTTATTCGTTGTCAAGAGAATCATTGAGCGTGAGATACAAAGCTGAGCGGTGAGCAAAACCGTCATACGAATTTATATGACGCGGCGCTTAAAGTGTTAAAAAAGTAAATCAGCCGTACCGGCGAACTCGTTCGTTCCTGGGAACGTTCGCCGCGACGCTCATTTTCACTCATTTCATAGCCTTCTAGATCAAAAATTAGAAAACCGTATAGATTTTGTACTAGCCAACCTAGTGGTACAACCCTGTCCACTCATGAGCGACGAATGTTTCTCGTCGAACGAGTTCGCCGGTACGGCTGAATAAGATTTTTTTTTACAACGTGCTATTGACATCATACTAATAGGAAATTTTTTTTGGAATGGTATAGACAATGCATAATGACAGAACACGTTTAATACTGTTTTGAAATTTCTGATTTGTCCTTTACTTTTCCTAGTTGTTGTCGTAACCAACACCAGTTGTTGTGGTGTTAGAACTCGATCGACCGTGAACTACCAAGCGTCTCCATGATCAACCATTCGCATGAACAACCGGGCGTCTCCATGAGCCAAACACCTCCTCGTTTGGCATTCTATCATTTGCACCACCAACCACAAGCAGGCAACCGTTAAACAACAATACAATTTCAGTATCAGTACCACTGTCAAACTAGAACTGAATGTTTGCCGAAACGAGCTAGCGTGGTAACGCAGAGGTAAGCGTACTTTTTCGAGTTTTCTTCCATCTACTCCATTCTACTCAGTCGTTGCACCAACCCATAGTATGCGAAATTGGCAAAATACCTCAAAGGGTACGAAGAGAATAAAAACATTATGTAAATCAGCATGAAGTGAGCATTTTCGAGCTGCTTCTTAAACCAATGATAGTTTCCATTAGCTGCGAGAATATGGAAGTCGAAAGGATGGCAATTGGTGTCCAGTTTGGCCAATGTTACCAATAAGTCGTGTGGGAATAGTGTTGTGCATGTTCTGCATCGCTTATCCGTTGCCAGAGCTGCTTCGCTCATTGCAACACTTCTGGAAGGTTGCGCATCGGTTTTATGCATGGGTGGTTATTCTTTTCTTCTTGCATTGATCTTTTATGGGGTACGATTTACATTTGCCAGCTGCAAAAGGACAACGGAATCGACATTACCGCTATTTCTGGTTACGTGCTTTGGTTGTGTTCGTGCGTTATTTTTAGTGTAATGCAGTGCAAAAATGCCAAATGATGTTGTTCGGTTGATATACATGTTGATATACATTTCGTTTCGTTAATTTTGATTTTTTATAGTTGACTTGAAACGTTTTCCTTTTTATATTGAATTATAATTGCAGGGAAAATGCATTCCCACTGTATGTCTCACTGTATTAAGAAACATATTCAATGATTTAGTAACTGTTATCATAAGTAAATTATTTGCGAAATGTATCTTCATATTATTCTTAAATCAAGTTTAAAATTATCAAGATCCATGTAGTCATATCGCTCTATACAAGCTTTGCTTTGCTACGAAATCCATTGAAAGCGGTCTTGTTATTTATTGCAATGGATGTAACTCAGATGAATAATGTTTCATTTCTACTATTTAGCTCCATAATATTAATTAGAGCTCTTTATAAAACAATACTACAATACTGAAGAATGCCTCAGTTTTTTTAATGTGATTGCAGTCCTTCTCATCGGTACAACTGGTTTGCCTTGGCATGGTTAAATTAAATTTTACCACTTATACCCATTTTAATAATATTCACACTATTCCGGATTGCTGTAGGCAACTTGGCTACCAAAAAAGTCGAATCTAAACATTTTGTATGCCCGCAATCTCTAGATGAAATTCAAATGTGAAAGATTTGCAAAGCAGCCAATCCTTAATACTATGCAAAATTAAAATCTACCTATTTCTGCAGATTTTTATCTCAGCCACATACGGGCTTCCATGCGCGCTTTTAGTCCATATGCCTCTCTTCGTTGCGGTTTTGATAGCAGCACCCAACAGTCGGAGGTGTGTTTCGATCCTTTTGCTCTCGCATGATAGGTGTGGCTTGAGCAAAGCTTCAGGCATTCGATGTTTCTCAAACCTCGACACCGAGCCTCATTTCATATGCATTGAAATGGAAAGTTGTGTCGAATTTTTAATCAACTCTTGAATTATCTTTCTGGCAGGTTTTATACGACGGGCTGCAGGCAGAAAAAAATAAAGAAAGAACAACCAATCCCCGAATGAAACAGGACAAAGCGCATCTCATCCATCCTGTGTCGGTGCGGTTTGCAACATCAACGGTCCGATGAATGAGCATCTTGCTGGTACACTGGGTACACACCATTCGTCCCGAAATCCGTCATATCAACGGGAGAAGACATGACTTGTTCCTAAGCCAACCATACCAACTCTTTCCCAGCCGGCATAGTCCCAGACAGTCTCGGGACGAATGAAGGTGGTGGTTCATTTATATTCATCACATCACGTGTCACAGAATTGGCCTTCGGTATTCAACTGCTCGCGTAATGGTCGCTCCGATACGATATTCCATCCCGGCACGTTAATGTGCCCGTGTGGTATCCGTACAAGGGTAAATGAATGATTTTACCTCGATTTACGCATTTTTTTTTCTTGTACTATTACCATCAACGGCATGTTTTGCTCATTTTCATGCGTAGCTTTCATTGAATTCCTGCCCAATGCGGGAAAGAAATCTCCAACGACGGGTATAGTGTCCAATCCTTCGGGAGCTCAATTATTCGTAAATTTATCTACGACCTCCGGTTTTGGTTCGGGAAATCGAGGCTTCCTTTCCGATGAAGATGAAGATATCCGGTACCGGGAGCTTAATTCCCATGTCCAAACCCAATGGCTAGCTACCCTTATGCTGTAAGGGGAGGTGGCATATTCATCCCAACACTCGGGAGATGGGTGGCAAACCCATGATCCTTTGGTCATTTTCGGCTTTCCGAGAAGCGTGCAGAGGGCAATGTGAGAAAATATAAATTTCACATCACACCCGCAGCCAAAAAAAAGGGACAACATGGACCTTGGACGCAATTCCCCCTAGGGGGCGCCAGCACCATCGCCTTGCAGACGCAACGGTAAACGTGGCTACACCCAGAGCATCGTGTCCCTCCCGGTGAGGAAATGGTGAAAAGTTATTTTATTTAATAGAACCATACCGGTCCCAATAGCCCGCGTTGAGAAGAATGGGTAAAAATCCTTTCCAGACGTGAGGGTTGCCGTTGTTGCTTTATAAATTCTGGACACATCGCCAGTGCCGAAACGATTCCCATACTAGCCTCGTGTTTCGGTAGCCTCGTATTATATAGCCCTCCTTCCCCGTCGATATAGTGACGGAACAGAATCGATGATTTTCCATTAGACGCCGTAAGATGGCTGGGAAGGAAACGCACCGGTTGACGAATGAAAGGAATCTTTTTCCACTCCTCTACAGCGACGGTAAAGTATGAATCTCATCTACATCCTTTCTCGCCGGACATGCCGCGTGTCGATAACCAACTTTCCCGCCAACGCACTTGACGAATCGGACGCAATATTAAGCCCCAAAGGGAAATCCCGGCTCTACTGGGAAGTCATTTTGGGGAGTGTGTAAATAGAAATCAGAAAGCATCTCCACTCATCACTCGCACTAGATTGGCTTTCGATTGGGACGCTGCTCATCAAGCTCCTGAAACGGGATGGAAAAACAGAGCAATATTGTGCTGTACAGTAAGGTTTCGTTCTGTTTGATTGAAACATAAGAATAGGAACCTTCTGTTTGAAAAAGCATAATAAACGCTCCCCTTACAGCTACAATCAAGCCCGATCGAAGGGGTGCCCGGGCGAAGCGAATGTAATCACCATTAGGAGAATATTTTCACTACTGAAAACTGAAAATGGAAATGAACTTGACTTCTGTGTGGGGTGTGGTTGGGCATACGGCAACGAAAGCAGTGGAATCACGGTACCCAAGGATGGATGGCATACGATATCCAAAGGCATCGGGATAAAACCGATTCGTCCTAATTTCGTATCGTCCTTTCGCTCCATGCCTTCCGTCACGAAATGACCGTGTGGTTAGCGTTAGAGGAACGGGGAAAGAAAAAGGGGCCCACAAAAGGAAAAGGACATCAGTTGAGTGGTGATGTATAATGCGTTGCTTGATGGAAGTGGGATTGGTCCCCAGCCTCGGAAGCAAGGGTTTGATGGAACGGTGAAAGGGAGACAAAGACAAAGCTGAGCGGTACAAACTCAGCCAACACTATCCCACCTCATGTTACCGGATGACCTCTGTTTCGGGCCCGATCGAAACATGCAAAACCTGCGGTGCGAGGCACAATTGGGGTTGTCCTTCTATTATTCATGCGATTGTCTCTAAAATCACGAAATGAGATTTATTTCTAACCATTCCTCTTTTTTCCGACCGGTACGGTCCCGGATGGTTGGTTGGCTGGCTGGTTGGCTGGCTGGTTGGTTGGTTGAGCAGTAATAGAGAAATTGCTTCCCACTCGCACCGAACCCACACCAGATCGTACCGTCCGGTTAGTTTCATGTTCACAATCTGTCAGACGAACGAGCTGCCATCACTGTGCGGGGTAGTGAGATTGTTAAGTTTTCGGCAGGTTTCATCGGAACCTGCCGCCATTGGTCCTTGCCCTTCCACGAGGGCTGGGTTTTTTGAAACTGGTGAATTATTAACATTGGCTTCCCTCACTTTCCAGGGAAGCCATGCCATTGAGCGTATTTGAGTGGATTTACTGAGCCGTAGAATTCATTTGGTGTGCCTGAGAATAACTTCAAGCTTATCCTTTTTTACCCTTTGCTGGATAGGGACGGTAAATGTGAAATGATTATGATCAGACAGATCTGGCAGATATGAAGATTGTGTCGAATTTATGCAATCATTAGCATATTTTAAAAGATGAATGGATCGGGTTGCTGCCGGCTGTGGGGCAGACAATATGCTTAGTTAGGGGTTTATGGGTTATGGGACAATATAAGGCTTTCAGGTCGTTTCAGATACAGCCACCATACAGGCAGTGAAAATTTTGCATTAAAATTTAGCATATAAGTGAGGCTGCATTCTAGCAAGCAAATGGAGGCTTTTTTAAGTGTATCCATCGATATATGGCAAGAATGAATTTCGAGTAGAAGGTACATATGAACTATCTCTTATACTCTGTGTTATTTTCTGGAGAGTGTTAGAGCTCTACTGGTTTTAATCGTATCATAACAAAAAACCAAGAAACAAGATTAAACTTTGACTTTGCGTCCTAGAGATTCGCAGAGTTCAAACAGTTTTTTGATTAGAAGCACTTAGCTGTGCGTTTTGAGATACCGCCAAATATTGTCAAGTCATGAAGATTTAAGCCAAATTCGATGACATGCGATAGTGTGTCGATATAAAATCCACACAGAAACAGTATGTTTCAGGGTAAATATTTTCACGCAATGCGTGCACACGTGAAAAAATGGCATTACATTAAATGTCATCGCACCATACAGTATGACAGACAGATAGATGTTGGCGTGAAATATTTCAGACAAGTTTATGTTGGCTTTTTTGGCGTCACGGTCCATACGTGACTTGAACCCATTGACGGACATATAGTTCAGCCGTGCGAGTTGACAACTGAGCTTGCTAAAGTAGTTTTTTAGCGTTTAATAAAATCTGTAAAGCCTAATGCGTTCGAATAATTCCTCTAGTCGTTAAGTATTCAACTTTTTGTCAAAAAACAACACAATTATCACAACTAGTGTAAACATATGACAGACTAACTAATTTAAAATGTAAAGATTGATAATAAGCTTACTTTTTTCTCTCCTAACTGGTCACAATTAAAAAAATACCTTTTAGGAAATTTTGAAGCATAACAAAATTAAATGCCAACAATTTGAGGCCTCTAACTGCTAAAAAGTTCGTAAATGAAACATAACGAGGCTCTTTTATAAATTCATATATGCTTAATTTGATGCATGTTAAAAAGATGTAAATCGAATCGAATTTCATTGCAACGAAACAACAGGGACTGCAAGGTAACATTAAAAATCAACCGAACACGAAACCAAATTGCTAGTTCCTCTCCACCGCCCACCGTTTTCACCGCTTTCGAGGACTATCTGGGATCATTCAATTGAGCTGACAAATTAAATCATTTCTTGCATGGTGCATGCGGTTTTGTCTGCTACGCAGAGACCAATTTTGCATACGAGCGGACAAAACCACTGGCAACCGAAAGCTCAACCCAACCGTTTTAGTGTCACTTAGAGGTCAATAGTGATAACGCAGCAGTTTCCTGTGTTTTATTTTGTTATTCACCTTCGTTCTTCGTCTTGCACCATCCAAGGGTATTGTGTGCCGATCGACGCCGGAACAATGGAATTCGATTAAAATTTTATTACTTTTTCCATCCTCCGGTGGAAATGCACACAGTAGGCAGAAAGTAAAGGCAGGAGGGTGTTGTTTGGGGAGATGGAGAGATGGTTTTCCAGGACTTTTTTCATTCATTTCAAACGCGTAGCTACTATTGCATGCGAAGTTTTCCATCAGTTGGTCGTATTTTTTCAGGAAAACAACATACAGTGTAACAACCCATACTGCCAGAATGCAGAGCCCGAACACCGTGTATCGAATGGTTTGAAATTCTGACCTGCCACTATGCTTCAGCAGTTTCTGCTTTTATTTTCACCCCTCTTTCGTGCCATGTTTTACTGCCCTCGGTTTCCGATGTCATATTGTTGCTCATAAATAACATTTTCAGTGTGGAAGCCGGTTGTAGCTGTGAGCTGGTTGACAGTTTGGTTCTGGTTGGTTGTTATTACTACTTTGTCATTGTCGTTGTTGGTGTTGCATTTTTCCACCACGCCATTCACGGAACGTAGTACTAAATGTCGCACATGCATCGTCGTCGGTGCAGCCAAATAACAGTGGCGAACCGTAATGACCACCGAAATAGTAGCGAAAATCAAACACTCGAAGCGTTAATATATGGCAAGGGCCAAAAAACCAAATAAAACCCCTAAACTTCAACAAGTCAAAAGTCTGAAAATCTGATCGGTGGAATATTGCAAAAGCTTTCCTCGAACTGAGCGAGATTGCTTGCGTGGATACTACCTTGGAAAATGTTCCAAAAAGTTCGATGCGAGTAGACGTATAGCTGGGCTTGTGAGGGCGAACAAATGCACAGTGAAATGGTGTAACTATCATTTACAACCCCACTTGATGCAGGTATTGGAAATATTCAACCAGTTTAATAAAAAAATCCGAACCCTTTCTTCGTTCGCACTGTAAGGTATACTTGTTTATGGAGAAAAAAAAACTCAAATAACGAGAAAACCCTCCAGATTCGAATAATGCTCGAAAATGATTGAAAAATGTTTGACTCACAGCTCCCGGACCAGCGAGGTCAACTCCGGAACGTCCATCAGCGTAGGGATGAAAATTATTGATCTCAAATACATCCTCCAATATTGCTACCGACTGGCCTGCTTCACCAGAGAAGCTTCCACTCTGCACGTATATTGATAAATGCTTGATGGGGTTTACTTTTTGCAATAACGCCTATAAATCATTCATCGCAGGCGTGTGCAAAACCCGAGCACTTCGTTCTTTTTTTTATCTTTTTTTGACTCGGAACGGTCCCTGGAGAAGGAGCACCAACCGAAATGTACAAAATAAAATACAGATCCAACGAAAAAGCGATGTGTGCTGCGTGCCAGTTAATGGTAAGAAATTGAACTCAAGCAAACGACTTTCTCTTACTTCGATGAACTACCGCATGCAAAATATATGAGTTCTAATTTTCGTTGAATTATGAGCTAGGATAGACACATTACGCTAATTGCATGCTGTATCATTTTTCACCGTCTTTCTGGTTGGCCACCCTAAGTATTGCCAAGAAAATTATGTGCATAAAAGCGTTCTTCAGTGCCTTTTGCTTCCTGGAAAACATTTTTTACTGGAATCATAATTTAGCACACCTGAGAAAACGTGATGCAAAGGAGCAAATTCACCCACGTAACGCGCTTTGAATAAACTAACGCTCACAACTAAGAGCGAATTTTCAATGGCGTACGACATAGACGCATCGGAATACGGGATGGATTGTTGCTTCCAATTGCATTTACAGTTAGTGTTTCAAATTCTCCAATTCAATTCACAATGACAATTCAAACTGATGCAAATATTTATTCTGCGCTCATGAATGGAGTGTTTGTTGAGATTTATTTTGCTTGTGCTGTACAGTAAACGATTCATTTTTTTGTTACAACTATAAACTATAGCTGTGACATTTTATAAGAGTTAAATTATTACTTTTAATTAGAAAAGCACAACAAATTGGGTGCAATTAATATTGAATTGAACACATCACATTAACTCAAACACATACAGATCACAACAATTGAATACATCACTTTAAAAAATTAAAGGATATTAATGCTTGGAGACATTTTTAAACTATTTTAAAATGTGTAGATTTGTGAAAATTGTGTAAAAATAGTTCATAAATTCTTTAATTCCAGGATTTTCAAGTTAACTCAAGTTCAAGTTCCAGGATTGACCAGTTAATATCACGAAGCTATGAATTAAAAAAAAATACTGCGCATTCTGTAGTGAGCATAGAACAGATAAAATAAAAATATTTATCTTAAAGTTGGAGACTAATTTTTATTAAGTAAATTAAACTAAATATACCCTGAAAAATAATAACAATTAAAAACTTTTTTTAGTTTCATAACTATTTTGACAAAAACTTAATTTCAAATAAAATCATCTTTATTCTCCTACCCATCATAAAAAAAAAATTTGTACATATAATATGTCAATTAAATCCGTAATTCTAATAAAAAGTGGTATTCTGACAGGTTATAATGATAAAGAAACAAAGCATAACAAGTTATGCTAATAAATGGATATTGGTAATAAACGTAATAAAGAAACCTAATATGTTTTGATTGCAAGCTTAATAAGAGTGTTAATATATCGACCTTAAAGCGGCCTTTGATAGTGTTAACCATAAACTACTTGCCTTGAATGCATAGAGTTTTCTCAGCATACAGTATCATGGATAAATTCGTATCTCTAAAATAGGCGTTATTAAGTCAAAATCAAAAACACTAATTATGCAGAATTTATTAGCTCTTGCGGTGTCCCGCAAGGCAGTAATTTAGGACCTCTTCTATTTATTATATTTATTAAAGATTTAACTTATTGTGTGCCGCCTGATACTTGTTTTTGATGTACTATATGCTGATGATGTCAAACTCTTTTTACCGGTTAAGAGTCCTACCGATTGCATCATTCAAAATATTATAAATGGGTTTGGTACTTGGTATCTAAAAAATGATCTAGAGTTAGCCCTTGATAAATGTTTCATTATTACTTTTCATAGACTAAAAAAACGATCAAGTATAATTATTCGTTGCTAGGCAGTGAGTTAGATCGTCGCCAGGAAGTTTGTGATCTAGGTGTTACACTAGACTCTAGTTTAAATTTCCGTTTACACATTGACAACACTGTTGACAAGCCATACAAGATGCTAGGTTTTATCTTTCGACAATTCCGTGAATGTAATGATGTCTTTTGTCTTGAGTCGTTGTTTACTGGTCTTGTGCGCTCCTGCGTGGAGTATTGTTCAATTCTTTGGTTCCCGAATTGCACTACGATGATTAATAGAATAGAGGTAATACAACGGAGGTTTACAAGACTTGCTTTAAAATGCGACCAATTCAGAGCACTTACAACCATGCCAAATTATCGCTCGCGTTGCCTTCTGCTTGGCCTACAGACGCTCGAACACCGTTTTAAGGTTAACCAATGTGTATTTGTAACCAAAATATTAAAAACGGATTAGACGTCCCTTATTTACTAGAGAAGATCAATATCCACGCGCCATCGAGACCTCTTCGCTCTCGTAACTTACTTGTCGGCGAGAACAGGCGTACCTTATATGGATACAACGAACCGTTACTAGCTATGACAAGGCAATTCAATACATGTTCCCATTCTTTGATTTTAAATAACCGACCAACGCATTTAAAGAGAACGTTCTATTAATCGTCAATTTTGGCGACACTCTATCAATGGAGGTGTTAGGGGGGTTATAATTTAGGGTTTAGGTGTAGGATAGGTTTTAACTACTTAGATTGTCACAGCCACAAGAGTGCAAGACACATCTGTTGGTAAGTAAATAAATAACTAAATAAATATAAACTGATAACTTGCTTTACATTATACTTAAACTATAGAATCAATTTAGATATTTTCCCTTCTAAATTTTAAACAACATGCTTTGATGGAAAAGGTTCCTCAAACAAAATAATAAACAAAGTACCAAACAGAAAAAATATCACATTTTTGTAATCCTCCTTGTACACGGTGTTTGTAAAGCAAGAATATTGAAATCGGTATATCAAGCCAAAGAATTTAAGAGTTGATTTGTAGCACACTTTTTTATTTGAGGCAGATTATTGCCAGCTAAGTCTTGAGAGTTTAATAAGGAATACGTATTTTCATATAATCTAATATAGTGAAATTTGGTAGAGTATAATGAATTATGAAATAAATAAACAAATCAACAATCGGGAATCATTTATTTATGTACAACAATCTTTCTTATACTGAAGTAAATAAAAGAAAATGGAACTTGTCAAATTTTACTCAAAACAATTTCAAGAAACTTTAAACAAAAATACATTTTAATAACAAAAAATCCATGGTAAAGAGGAAATAAACAGCAATGCGTCATGTATGACACAACCCGCAAATCGCACAAGGGAAGATGACAGCACACCATTAGCAAAAGTGTCAATTCCGGTACCACATCCTGGGGCAGATTTATTAAAGCCAATTATATGACACCGAAAAAAAACACACAATAAAACAAATAAACGAGCTATGCAATCCAGTATCATCCCGCAACGCAAGCAAAAATAAGCTATGCCCATCTTTTTACTAGTCATACTACCCCACAAAAACAAACCACGCTAGGCCTGTGGCGACGGTGATGAAATATTCAGGAAACAACCTGTAAAATTCAACAAGTTACGATTTGCCCACGGTATCCGGGTGGATATTTTTTCGCTCACCAGCAACAACCGTCACATACACACAGCGGCAAATGTTTTGCTAATTTCATTTACACCAGCCAATGGTGGTCCCTCGAACAAGAAGGACAGGATCGTCCGCTAAAAGAGTCGTAAAGTAAACGGTGGCAGATGATTAAAATGCTGGAAATATTATGCCTAACGATGACCAAGCAGTACCCGGTGGCATAATTTTTGTCCCATGCTCAACAGCGAGTGCGGAAGGCGTGTTGCTGTTTCAATAAGAAAAGGGATCGTCCAAGCAGGGTGGTTCTAAATTAGTGAATACGGCGACAGGGTAGGCGTATGCTAAAAGGAAAGGTTCAGTTTTTATGTGTGTTTTTAGTTTTGCATGTCACGATGATAATAAAAACATGCCCCAGAGTTCAGCGCTGGGCGCATTGAATGAGGGGAAAATAAAGTTATTAAGTATCTTACTTGATTATGAGATGGGTTGACTGGTTATGTTTGAGGTAGGGAAGTGAATATAATGCGTAATATTTTCTTTTTTTAAACGATCAGTTTTGCTTAAAAAATAAAGATAACAGTTTTAGATAAAAAAATATATTTTTTTTAAATTAAACAATTAAAAACACAACAACAGGTAACAGTTTAGTTCTGGAAAACGTGATTGATGTGTACATAATTTCTTTATTTTTGGATGGTTATTTTTTCTGTTTAATACTGCTTTTAATTTTCAAATTTACTTAACTATATGTTTAAAATAATTTAACAAAAAATGCTTTTTATTCAGTAAATTACATCTATTAACGAGTTGATAAATAAGCAGATCATATTTGAAAATGGAAAGAAATTCTCAAAAGTTAAAGCGATAAGAGTATTGTAACTGTAACAGTAAACGATACTGGCCAATAAAATGTTTAGTCCTAGCTACGACGGCGACGGTCAATACGAAGCTTAAACCCTCGACGGCTCGATGGAACTGCCCTGTCTCTATATAAAAGCAAATAAAATACACGAACTATAGAAATTTTCGGTTTCTTTACTTTTCTGACAGGAAGAAGTATGGACTGAGTTATTTATTTACTTCTCTAAGCATTTTATTTTGGCTTACCAAACAACCTTACATTCAGCTATAAATTATATGTAAAAATATATCAAAATCAGTTTTCGCTTGTTATCTGGTGCAAAATGTCTTCCAAAATTGACATGGAACGCATGGTCACATCTACAATTTGTAAATGGTTATTGCTTTTCGCGTCCTTCTGATAAGATTTATGTGAATGTGTTTTTCGTCCAATCCATAAATTTTCAAATCGAAAAAAAACCCTCAAAATGTAATTTAATCTGCACCTTCTGTGTAAAAGCATATTTCATATTGAAATAATTGAAAATATTTCGTTCTATAAACTACAAACTATCAGATGTTTGCGCTTCAAATTGCTTCTTAAAGCAACAAAAAACAACTAGGAATAAACGGTAAGGAGCTAAAATGCAAAACTATTGAAAAAAATATTATTGAATAATATAATATTTAATATTTAATAACATTTAATAATATAATATTTTATTGGTCATTCTTTTCTCCATACTACTCGAACACACTAAGGTTCCAAAGCATAATTCGAATGAAAATGTTATTATGATTGTAAAATAGCAAACACAAATGAAGCAATATAGAGACAGTTTGTACGATCGATCGAAAACGTTCCCCTTTGTGGATAAATGTACAAAACATAATACCTTTTCAAAATTTAAGTCGTTTTGATATTCTAGAAAACCAACACTAAAACAAGCGAGCGGAACCATCAGTAAAACGAAACTTGCAATTCAAAGTAATGAGCTTGACACTACAGTTAAATTTAACGAGACTTTGTAATTGGTGTCCAGCGGGGTGTTTTTCCAAGCGACATTTATTTTTTCGCACCGATGGACAAATAATAATGATCGCTAGAGTGCTGCTTTGTTTGACCGTTTTCGTTCGCTTTTATAGTCGGTCACCTTGCATATCGGAGACAAATGAAGTTTGCGATGATTTTAAGTAGTTAAAGAAACGGATTTATACTTCCTCTTACTGTTTGGTGGTGACAGTCAGTTCGGACAATTTAAATCTTAACCAAAATGCTTGGAATCGAGTGGATTGAGCTCAGATTTTCTTTCTCTTCTCTTTCCTTACGAAACGATATCGTTAGAAAAAGAAAGCTCAGAAAATTAGCTGACCAATAATTTCGACTTTGTGATAATCGTTGTAGGCCGGTCTCGTAGTACAGTCGTCAACTCGTACGACTTAACAACATGCCCGTCATGGGTTCGATCCCCAAATAGACCGTGCCGCCATACGTAGGATTGACTATCCTGCTATGGGGGGGAATCAATTAGTCACTGAAAGCCAAAGCCCACTAGTGGTACAGGCAGGCCTTGACCGACTACGGTTGTTGAGCCAAAGAAGAAGAAGAAAGAAAAGATAATTGTTGTTACATGGAAGTCTGAAATATTCAACTTCATTTTAAGCCGGTTTCAGAGCAGATTTTTTTTCAATTTTACCCACTAAAAAGTTCACTAGAAACACAAAAGTTAACCGACAGAACAGCATACCGCAAATAGTAAGGAATTTCGTGCTTGGGTGACCACAGTATGCCCATTGTGTGGACGATAGCGTCCTCCCTTGTAGTGTGCGGCTAGATGTGCCTTGAGCAATTAAATGAAAATTTCATCCTTATCATCCACCTTGCTTAACGCTCACTATCCAGTGGCTGTGAAGCAGAAATTAAGTTCTCTGCTTCAGCAACATAAAACAATTCCATTCTATTCTCAACGGTGCGTCCAGTGAAGGGAACAGTCCACAAAATGGGCACAAGAAGCATCTCTCATTCACTTCCGTAACAGAGCAGGAAAAGTTCGCGCATGTACGTCCGTCTTCAGTGACATTAATTGACGTTTTCGAGCGGGATTTCTTTGAAACATCCTGAAAGCGTTGATTCTGTTCCTATAACGAAAACGTTACATTCGCTCGGGTGAGACGATGTTTTCTGCGCCGTTGGGTATGTTCGTTGCCTATTAATGTGTCGCAGAGAACATGCTCCTTCATAGATAATTGAATAATGAGAAAAAGAAATAAATCACAAAAAACTAAACAATGTTGAGTTCGCAATTCAGAAATGTAAGACTTCGTGAGAAACTTACTTAAAACACATTTGTATAGTTTGTTTTTATGTACAGAGATTTCTTTTAGAGCGCTGAAAGTAATAGATTTAACATTGTTCTTGTTAAAAACCATACAATTATGTTATTGAAATACTTACACTACAAATGCAACTAAAATATAATATATATCTCCTATCTTACAATAAACAACAATCAACTCCATTTTTCTAGCCGTAAAATATTCAAAACATTTCCACGTGATGCATCACTGATACTAGATAAACTCGTTTGAGCTCGAACCCTTCATCTGTTTTCTTCACACGCCCGCTCTTGCCTCCCTCATGGGCGATTCTAGACGATTGTTACGCCGGAAATTGCGTGTACGTTGCTCGATTCGCGATAGCAAGCAACCACCGAGCAAAAGGAAATGAACTAAGATTAATATATCCCTTACCATGGTTCGAGTTTTGTGGTCAGCTTCTATCTATGACAACCGCACGAGGTTACTGTGAGAGTGAAGCGTAGTCGAAAAATTATTGCCATCGCGTAGCGACGTCATTTGCAACCCGTCCGAGTACATGCCGACCCATGCGCATAGTTCACGACCGTGGAAGCTTCTCAAAGAGATAAACGGCCCAACGTAAGCAGTGACAGGTAAGCTGTAGGCTACTGAAACAGACCGTAGAAACTTCATCCTGGCCAGTAGGCTCATGTAACAAATCGACGATTTTCGCTGTGGCTCGGGACACAGGTACGTCCAATTGGACTGGAACTACGTGGAATTTCCATTTAAAGCGTCAATTTGAGCTCCACTTGTCAGTGTCAAGTGATACTACCGGGTGGTGTATATGCAGTCTAGGTTATATGGCAACTCTGGCTCAGTCGTCCCAACTTGGCAATGATTTGCTTGGCTGAGGAAAGGCATCAGATATTGAGGTCTGCCTGTAGAATAGCATTCCAGACACGACCATCGCGACAAACGAATGTGATACGCGATGAAGATCTATTAGCATTGAACGGGCTTCGGGAAGTTTGCCATGGTTTAGATTAGGGAAACGTTCGTTCTGATGATACGTGGCGGCTCCATCCATTTTGGCGACTTAATATCGATGGGTAGGTTAACCACAAGTACAACTAGAAATATTCAACACTGAAAATGTTTTCATTTTCAAAGATAGTGCATTCAGCGATAAGTTTGTCGGTTTGGATATTTCATCAATTTAATCATTTCGTCAATTTTATCATTTTGTACAATTTTTATTGTAAATTTCACGAAAATTAAATTTATTTATCCTTTGTAATTTTTATTGTAGTTAAATCCTGCTTAATACATAAAAATATATAAATATAAGAATGCATGCGTTTAAGAACACAGTTTAGGCCCTTAATCTTTATTCGTTGATTAATCTTTAAATCACCCGAACTCCCGTTCACCAAATCAATCGCAGATAAAAGAAATTAAAACCGAATTTATTGAGACGTTCAATGACTGTACACCGTTTGATTACACCAGCAGAATGTCATAAACGTACAAATGAGTTCCCGAGCGTACCACAATTTGCAATAAAAGAAACGATGTGTTTTACGATTAATTTCATTTCATTGTTTTTTTTTCGTGTAGTTGAATGCTAACATTTCTCGAGCGACATCGTTCAACATTGATGTTTTCCTTTTCTTTGTTCGTGTTCCGCTATTTTGTCTAGTATATCGGTTGTATTGACTGTGCGGAAACGACAGAGTCTCTGTTTGTTCTGGCACCGGAAATTGTGTTTCTTATCGTGCTCACATAGCAGACACAACAATTCGTTTGATCCTTGGTAGGATAGATGCTTTCCGTCAATATCACTGCATCGCCTTGTTTTGACAAAATAGCAGGTTAGGAAGATGATTGAACTAAAGCGATGCGACTGGCTTGGAAAGAGCTGAAGATTCAATTAAAAATGAGGGTTTTTATGTAGCTTTACCAAAAGCATATAAAAACACTGTGAAAGGAGTATTGGTAAAAGATGTTTGAAGCTTAAAGTACCATTTTCTATAGCTTAATGATTCACTTTTCCTATCAAATTATATAATGGACTCAGTTATTAATCAAATGCTAGTATTTTATTATGGAGAGAATTTTTTATGGTATTCACCTTTCCACAAATAAACTATCAATTGCACTAGTTCGTAGAGAAAAAAAATCCAACTACCATTTGTGTTCACCTTCAACTAGGCCGACGGTACTGGTTGAAAAGAACAAAGTTAAACCTGCCTAACAGTCCGATTGAGTTCATGAGCAAGTGCGCGAAAAGAAAAGGAACTGTAAATATCGTTACCGAAAGAAAAGCACAACTGGAAGCGAATAAAAGTGAAGTTTGGGTGAAGGTAAAATGCTCCTCCTCGCCAAACGAAATCAAATTATTGTTTGTTGGTGCAATTCGTGTGACCATGGCAGTCAACTATGAGGCAACCATCGTTGGTAACAATAAGATTGTGGTTAGAATGTCAGAGCATTTGGTGGTAAAATCGCTGTGGATGAATTTAAGAACAAATGTACGCTGAGACAAAAATACTCCAAGAAGCCCTCAATTCACTTCTCAAAGAGAACTAAAGAAATTTCCCAGTACTCTTTTTTACAAACATTGTTATCCTCTTTTTTCAACTCCTATTGTTTTCAGTCGTAAGCGATGCAAAAGGCTAAACATGGGGATAAAACAGAGAGCTGCACATTGTCCAAGCAGCCCGGACAAAATGACAATGGAACTAACACTAGGAGGGGAAGGGATTGTGCACTTGAGGATAAACTTTTTCGTTAATTTAGTTTGCCAAACCTTCGACAAACAACACAAACCTTGCTAGTGGAATAGTATGGTCGCTTGTTGGAAACAATAGTTCAAAGGGATCGGTAAATGCAGTTGCTGCTTACGCTTTGAAACTTTTACGTTCTTCTTGCTGTTGTAGATTTTATTCGAGTTGAGCATTATTGTTCGTTTTTCTTCCAATATGGGTTGGCAAATACATATTTTTTTCGTAGAAGTTCGTCGAGAATTCTTATCGAGTTCATTGTTGCCAACAGAAAACTAGAGACACTTTGTAACTGAAAGCTTAATTAATGAAACTTGGAAGCAATTGTTGCTGAAAGTTTATCGTAGGACAATTGAAAGAAGAGTAAATAAAGCATAATTTAATCTTACTACTCTTGAAGCGGGGAGAAGTTTTTAAGATTTAAGATGTATGTAGGATAGTCATAATATTGAAACTGCACCGCTACCTTTCGTTATCCTAAACGTACAGTAAAGGGTTTGGATTTGAGAAAATGTCCAGTGGTTCGTTCGTCACCACAACGGTTATCATTCTCATCGTTATAAAGCTTACCGGGCCGGTTATGCAAACCCCTACCAGCAGCAAGTGGATAAAGTTTTGGGCGCAAAGTTTTCAATCTTTCTGACGGCTTTTATACTAATTGAATTTTTCTACTCGTTTCCTCCATCCATCCCTGGCTTCAGTGTGCTGCGTACTCTTCTTCGTAAAAAAAATAAAAATAAAGGCACGACTCCACCAACCATCACGGGAAGCATAAAGCATCAAACGGGCGAAACGGTAAGAAAACAAGCATCGACTGTCTTTGTACAGTTTTACCCGTAAAACATTCTTCTGTTTACATCTACTTGACTCGATGGGGTTCCCTCTGATCCTAGCCTTTGCTGGATGACTACTTTTTCATCCTCTCCCGAAAAAAACCTCCGTTCCAAACGCATGCGGGTCAGTTTTTGGTCGTAAAATTTTTCGGTCCCAAAAAGGCTCTTAAGAAAAATGCCTTCCAAAGAGGAATTTTGAGGACTGGGGAAGTTTTTGTTGTGGGGGGAAGGAGAGGGGAGGGGGTTTGTTGGAGGGCACCCTCCCTGCCGCACTCATAATGCGTCCTTCGCCAATCATCAGTTCGTCAGCCTAAAGCTGGAAGCCCGGTAACGCACATTTCATCCTTGAAAATATTCTTCGATCGACCATTTAGGCGACTTGTTGCGAGGCACCAATCGACTTGATGGATCTCGACCGTCGGCAATTCGTGTGCATCGTCCCACCACCGGGAAGGGTGCGTTCAACAGCTGCCCGGGTTCGCGTAAGCAGGGTATATCATCCCTTCTACCATCTAACGTGTTTTTTTTAATCCAAAAGGTGCGTTCGGTTTCTGGCATTAATAGCCTTCGTCGTCGACGTTAGTCGTAAAAGTGCTATGGGAGGCAAATAAAAAGGAAAAGTCCCTTGCTCCATTTAGTTTTACCAGCGCCTTTTTTTTATCCCTATTTTTATACAGAACCCGTTCAGAAGAAAGGGTTGAGAAAGTAGCAGCTGACAGTTTTTGTTCAGTTGCTTCATTTGTTACTTTCACGATGATGGTATTCATCGATAAACCATTATAGAACCAAAAGGGATATGGTATAACAAAAAAAAATCCAGCTCCTTATCGACGTAATATTATTTTTTAAAGGAAAGATAATTATAAATTTCACTGTTATCATATGATGGTGATTAGTGCTTTCCTCTTGCTTCAACAATGGCTTGAGTGGAGAAGAGCTTATGTCCTAGATATTGAATTATTACGAAAAAAAAAGATTTTTCATGATTTAATATCTCATTATTCTTCTGAAAGAAAAAAGAAAGGGAAAGAAAAAAAAAATAGGTAATCAAAAACAAGTGAGTTGTTTAATATTTATTTATATTAAATTGTATTTATTTGTATTTCTTTACATTTCATATTTGTTTGCCTTAAGGCTTTATAAAGTATCAGTTATGGCTCTTGCTTCAACAATGGCTTGAGTGGAGAAGAGCTTATGTCCTAGATATTGAATTATTACGAAAAAAAAAAGATTTTTCATGATTTAATATCTCATTATTCTTCTGAAAGAAAAAAGAAAGGGAAAGAAAAAAAAATAGGTAATCAAAAACAAGTGAGTTGTTTAATATTTATTTATATTAAATTGTATTTATTTGTATTTCTTTACATTTCATATTTGTTTGCCTTAAGGCTTTATAAAGTATCGTTCGATGTAAAAAAAACTCTTGTTTATATTGTATTGTTGAATAGTCTGATTTACAGTAACACAATTGAACTATAAACTCCACCTCATCCGAAAACCGTATGATCCGAAAAGCCGGAAATATGGCATTGAATTTTGCATCTGAACTGAAGCAGAATAGGTTGTTTATCATTCATCCTAGCTGCTGCTACGATGTAAAACGGTGGCCTGAATACGTAGTCAAGCGAGAGCGAAAACTCTTAATTGAGACACCGCTTCCTGGAAATCTCGATCGCTTGATTCAGTATGTGGCTACGAACAGGAATTGGATGGCAGTTTTAGATGCATCAATTAGAAAACAGCATTTTCAGTTTCAATGTGCGAAACAACTCTTTTCTAATCGGATTGGGGTTTCATTAGACTAAGTGCATTACAAACTTTTTCCCTATTTGTTCCAAATAATGGTGCAAATTCCTTAAATTATTTAATTTAAATTATATACAAGGCCTTCCAATTGCATTCACTGCCGGTTTTTTTACTTACCGTTCGACAAATATGCACTTACGAGTTGTACATTTAACCAAAAATATACGCTTTCCATTAGCTTTTCATTTCTATAAAGCTATTCCTTTTTCGTACTTCATCTGGCACAATGAAAAACTTCGTTCCAACCAAATCCTGAATGTGTCGTAAATGGGGAAAATAAAACAAAACCCAAAGTATGTGAAAATCTGTCAACACCCCAACTGGTCCCAACGTTGCGGTCGAGAGCCGAGCGACGGTGGGAAACAAAAAAAAAAAAGAAGGATTTGCCCCAACATGCAAGAAGCAAGTTTTTTGCTTCTCACATTTTGTCATGCTTGTTGCCATCCCCTCCGACATGAGTCTCGTTTTAAGCGCCGTTAATTCAATCCCAACGGAACCGGAGAGAAAACCTGTCGTCGTGGGCGAACATTCACACGATCCTCTTTGGAGGCTCATTTTAGAAACAGTGCCATCATGAAACTACGAAGTAACGCGTAACAAATAGCGGAATGAGACGTACGTAGCATATCGGGGCACACGCAAGGGGCCACTCATTTGCGTATGAATTATAAATCATAAATACGCCGGTGCCCGTCCTGCCACAACCATCACGTCACCGCACCATGTGTGGCAGACAGAGCGCACGAGACACATGTTTGCGACGTGAGCCGCATGTGAAAGACACTCGCGCGAAGCGTAAGGCTTTTAAGAGCCTGATTGTTGAAACTGTCACACCCCTTGCGAAACCGATAAGCAAATGGTGCACGCAGCCATTTTCAAGCCATGCCCGGCAATCACTTGCCACCACTCCAACGGGTTGATGGGAAATTAAAATTCTTCCAAACTCTCACACTTTCTTCCCCGTCGGATGTTTGGGTGTCGCCAAGAAAGGAAGAACCAAAAATCTCCCACGGTTAGCATCCATCGAAAGGGCTGTTAAGCGGTAAAAGTTCGTCCCGCCTCATGCCACACTTCATCCGCTGGCAAAAGGGGATGGTTTGGGATAATGGTAAGTAAAAAAGCGCTCCGCGCTCGTTCACTCATTAAATTCCCTTCAACGTCAACGGCGCACAATTTCAGCGACTTCCTAATGGAATAATCTCATTAGTATCCTTTTTCCATCCACCGTTGGGACAGTAAAGTCGGTGGGAAGGAGCTTTTTTTTCAGCGGAACGCAGTTGGTGTTACCGTTTTGTGTGACTGACTAGTGCGTGCGTATGCGTTTGTGCGCGGGAATGAGTGCGTATTTTAGCCCTGGGGACCGACATTTAATGTGAAGGTAGGGTTAAGTGGAAGTAAAAATAGCATTAATAATGCCGTCAAACTTTTGGAAACAGTACAAACCTTTATTCAGATTAAATTTCAGAACAACACTTTATCAAATTATAGTCTTTGGTAGTGTTGTAATGTTTTACAAATAGAGAAACTATGTTTTTAAATTAGTATCATGTAGACGGAAAGTGATTTGCAGAGGTAGAAAATTGTTGTAGGGATTTGTCCTGCTTTCAGAATAGGCTTTGATTTCATAAATACAAAAATAGACTAAAACATGGAATTCATAAAAAAAAGTTAATTGTAGCGTCAAAAAGACGTTCATGTTAAATTCAATCCAGCAGTGTTCTGAACGCGGTTTTTGTACTACGTTGTTAACGCATGCATGTCGAAAAAGGAAATCGACGTAAGCTTGTTTGGTCAAGTGAACACTGTGATGACGGAAGAAGGAGATGAGTAATGCTTGAGTTGCCATTCGAGTGAGTGGCAATAATAAAAATGTTATAAATAAAGGCAAGATGTTTGAATACACTCTCTTGCTCTTTAATGATTAGAAATAACAGATTGGTAATTATTCAGCCCATGAAAATCAACAAATTCAAAACATACCGCGATAGTTCATTCGTTTATCATTTTTTTATCAATGATATTTATGAATATCTGAAGTAATATGGCAAAGCCGTCCCTCCTGAATAAAACAAATATCTCAAAACAATGCAATGAAAATACTTTATCGTATATTGTATATGACGCAATTATCATACAACTCTATAATTGAATAAAAGTTAATGGTAAACTGTGTCAGTGGTGTCTCACTGAGGTTCATTTTCAATCAAATCTAGCCAATCTAGCCGATGAAATAGCTCGACACTCCGATCATACGTGTTTTATCTTCATTTACGCTGTCTTTTTACATCCAAAGTTAATCCAACGTTTTTTTTTCTTATGATCAACTCGTCAATGTTGTTTTGAACATTTATTCCATTTTCTTTGAACATTTTCGCTTTGACATTGATATCACACAATATTTATACATTACTTTTCCAACTTCTGTACGCCTGTAGAGCGGGTCATAAAACTATAATATTAAAGTTCTTGGTGAGCTGTCTGAACAAATCAGAGCTAACCGCACTTGCTTCAATGATATCTACAAAGAAAGTATTTACATGATTTGTAAAGTTAAATTCTATCTTAAACTGAGTAACGAATCAGAGGAATACAGCGCATTATACAAAATGTCCTTCTGGTTGCAATTTATTTCTTGCAAAATATTCTTTATAGTATACTCCCCTCTGTCCTTTTATTTAATTTGTCATGACTTTTGGAAATTTCTACTCCCAAGACGCTAATGGATGCTTGTGAATTCATAGTGTTTTCCTGTTATGAAAGATACCGTTAATTTTACAATTGTTTGTGGACATCCTACGTACATCCTACGTATGCGGAGCACGGTCCATTTGAGGTTTGAGCCCATGACAGGCATGTTGCTAAGTAGTAAAGGTTCTTCAAAAACTAATGGAAATGTACTTTTATTCTTAGTTTTTGAAACAATATTAAACACAAAAAGTTCAATCATAGCCTTGTGTAACAGTCAAACATGCACGCTAGCGTGAGTTCTATATTAAATCAGGGATGTGTAATGAAAACACGTCTGTATCATAGGTAACCGTTTTTTTTAAACTAAATTGTTTTCATTCGCCCGAAGACAACTACATAAGAAAGGAATTTCTTCGTTATGAAATATTTGCCATGAATTTTCTGGGAACAAACAAATAAAAACCCCGCCTGAACCATCCAGCACTAAACCGACCGACGAAGGAACGTGTGCTGTAAGCAATCACACATACCAAAAGTGGTAAACGGTCAGCCACAGAAAGGGACATGCTACCGTTTCATCCGACCACGGTGTGCTAAAGTAGCCTCAGTGTTGTACACTGCTTTGGTTTACTTCCATATTAATACGGCAGGAATGAGCTCATCCGGAAACTGCGAAAGGATCACCGTCGTAAAGGACAGCAGGGAGACGTTTATTAAATATTTCAACCAACGCTCCCATCACCCCATTCTCCCGATGCTCTGCTTTGCTCCGAGCAAAAGGATGCTTTTGACAAATTTTCTCGCACAAATATTCATATTTGTGTCAAGTTTTCGTTAATATGTTACTCACACGCCTTCGCCCTTTCGTGCCTAGCTGCCATTCCCATTTGACTGTAGCCGAATGGCTGTAGCTTTCCCTTCTCGGTCATCCACCGGGAGCACGGCCATTTCCAGGGTGCTGTCGCTCAAATTAATTACTTTCGACTGAGTGTAATTGCATTTGCCTCGCACTAACTTTACAAACTGCAAAGCTGCCTTGGTTGAGATATATCGGCAGAGAGAATGATGAAAAATATCCTGTTTACCCCGAGCCCGAGGGTGGGCAATAGTTAGAATGAAAAATGGCAACTAAAAACAGTGCCCTACCCTGTTCGTGATGCACTAACCGGAGAGCGTGTATCGTTTTAGATTATTTCTGACATTAGTTAGCTCCTCAACAGGGTGTTGGATTCGTAATTTTTTTTCTATTGTCGTTTCTCAAACAGGAAACCGAAACATGGGGAAACAGTAAAACAAAGATTGACTTTAAATTTTATTGAATTAAAACTTCACCAGCCACGGAAAAATAACACCGAAACCGTGACGGCCGCAAGTTTATGTAGCGATACCGCTTTACCGATTGCCCTTTTGCCTGTCCTAAAGTCTTTTTTTTTCTCTCTGTCTCTCTGTTTCTTTCTTTCCTGGCAAAAGGGGCAAACTCAAACTTGGTGGAACACCACGCAAAAAATAAAATAAACACCGAAAAAGTGCACTGTTGCACGGGTTAGTATCTCTTCTTGCTTCATTGCCGGTACGGCGTCGGGTTGGCAAAAGTTAACTGCACCTAGGTCAGAATGGCCTGTTTAAAAAAACAGTATCAAGAATACCGCTCCAAAACAGGCACGAGATCACGTAAGAATGATAAATTTTCACACCGTATAAACTGTAGCCGAGATCAAACTTCAAAACGGTGGGAAGTGCAGCCAAGGAGTGTGACTCCTTGGCGTTGGGGTATCTGGGTCAGTCGACTGAAATGGGATGGTGTGAAAAAATCACAAAGTTTCCAATTCTGAAATCGAGCCGAACGGTGGTGTGAAAAAAAAAAATTGGTAGCTCACTTCCGCAAAAGCAAGCAAACGAACGAGTTTGTGTGCTGGCGTGGCCGAGTGCAAGTGCGAAGTGTATAAAAATACAACCAGCAGCACGAACATGAAGCTATAAATGTAATATAACAAAAAGCAGGTCCAGAATTGAGCGCAACTAAATTTGAAGGGAGGAAAACCTGGTGGGCAAAATAAAGAAGAAAAGAAAACACCGACAAGGAGCAAGAAAATGAAAAGACGCAACAACACAAATGAACGGAAGACAGCAACATCGGTTGTTTCAGTTCTGCGCTCATCTGTTTGCTGCTGATTTTAGTTCCTGCTAGTTTCGGTTTCACTTTTTCTTCGCCTGACTTTCAACTGTAGCGCCGGATAAGTAAGTAAGTAGACTTTCAACAAACACGCGCACATGCATACACATTCTCAAATACTTTACCCCGCTTTGTGGTAGGAAACTTTGCCAGAACTTTTGTCGTGTGTTTTTATTTTGTTTCTGTTTTTTTTTGTTCTGTTTCACACCGCCATTTTTATTTCCTTTCGCACCATCTTCCTGGCCTGCTAAAAATAAAAACAAAAAAAGCACAAAGCCGGATAAGAACGGTGAGAAAATCGGCTGTACACTTTGCACTTTATTTCGGAACCAGTGGCCTCGTTCCGGGAACAGTTGTAAAGGTCGTAAAATAGACAGATAAAAACACGAACCAGTGGCCGAAACGATGCAGACCGGCGAGGATAGGGAAAACCCGTCCGCACAAACATGTTTTTTTTTCGCTCGAGCCATCGAACCGGGTGCTTATGTGAGCTCCACTGAAGCACTATCAAATGGAGATGGCTATGTCAGCGAAACGGTACCAGTGTAGTTTTGGAGTTGTTTAAAGGAAGTCCATTGGAATTGGCATTGGCGGTGCAGGGAGAAAATGAAAGAAATAAAATCAAACCACAGTGTGCAGTTCGCTGCGTGATCCAATGTGTTGTAAATCGATCATGCATTAAGATGATCTTTACGTTTCAATTATATCTGATTTATTGGCAGGTGTTCATTTTAGCACCTAGTTTTTTTTGTATGTAATGTTAGAAAGGGTTTGAACAGTATGAATCTTTTTAATTTATACCGTATACAAAACAAACTTCGCTCATATCCTAACAGTATATTCTTTTAGTTAAATAGAACATAATCATAGAGGGGTTATTTCGAAGGGCGTTAGAACGGGAGCTTGAAATGGAAAGAAAATTGAATCCCATTCGTTAAATATAATATTACCGTGAGTTTATTGAAGGTGTATTCGAAACGTTTGTTCACCGTGAAATCATGATGAATTTTAATTTTCTTTATTTTAGTTGAATCATAGTGCGATTTAACTAAGTTGACAAAACTATAAATAACCTGTGTTTCTCATCACACTTTTTAACTTTTTTACTCATTCCACAAACAAAATAAATAAACAAACTACTTATCATATTTTAGGTAGATCTAAAAAAAAATTGAAAGTTTAAAAACATTAAATCAAACTAAGCTATACTAAACAAGCAGTGAATTTATCAGTTCACAAATTAACAAACCCACTTTAATTATTCTTTTGAATGCAAATAAACAACAAAACCAAGTTAAAACTATTACCTTCCAGCTGGAAGCGCCAATTCGTGTGGCTTGTGATGAAACATAAACTTCAAGAGAAATTTATTCTTAGCATAATTGCTCCCTGCGAGGGCGGAGAGGCAGATGGTCACTGTGGTGCAGTTGAGGAAAACAAGCGGGACTGTACAATTTAAATCTCGAAACAGTCTCTCAACTCCTCGTTTAATGAACGAAAATTATCCTATCGTTTCTTTCTTACTTCTTCAATTGAGCACAATGCACTGTTGTAATTGGTTGGTAGCATGGACCGGTCGGCGGAGAAGGCGAGCATCTTACAGCATCAAACCCACCCGTATCCGTGTTCAGTACCGTACGCTGGGGACCACTGTCCCGCAAGCGCACTGTCACTTCACTTGTTCACTCTAATTAATATTAATTTGTTCTCTTTGTGCCAGACCCCGGTACTGTTGGCTTGGCCGGACACTGCAGGAGCTAAAGTTTTCTTTTGCATTTTTCCCGCTGCCCGCACGCTTTCGTAGCTTTCACTTCATTCACTTCCACTTACTCTGTGCACCCGTAAATGCTGCTTTGGCATAATAGATTACGGTGGGTGCAGCTTACTGGGAATGTACCGAGAAGAGGTTTCATTTTTCTTTCCATTCGTTTGAAACGAAAATCACCACCGATAGCCAACTGTGGTGATCGTTGTGCCTGACCAGGAGGGTCTTTTCTGAGGTTATACTTGTGGTTCTACATTTCTTTTGCTCATTACAATCATCGCTGGAAAGAAAGCGTAGGATTCGAACGGTAGCACCAACCATTTGGTGACCTCAGGAGCACAAAGAGAAATCAATTTGCTCTAGTCTTTTCCCTTTTCGTGCACAACTTTCTTCATTCCTAGATGTAGATTTTGTTCTTTAATTATGCTGAAAGCAATCTAACTACTGCCAGAGAAAGAAATGGTAAATGTGGAATCAATACGTTGAGGAAATAATCATAACACGAAGGAAGAAAATCATTCATTGGAAAGCACTTTGCAAATGGTTGCGAAGCTTTTCGCAGCAAAGTATCCAAAATTGGGAAGAATTGACAATTTCTACTTTTTCCAATAAATTAACAGAACCATAAGCTCAGAAATTGTGTCTCAGAAATGGATGCCTCATAGTCGTGACAAACAATAGTAGAAAAGTGAATGAGGTTCTCTTTATTGATGATTAAATGAACTTTTTGTAAGGGATTTTCGATCATCAAAGAATCTAACTAGCTACACCATTCTATTTATGGATACCTCAAGTATTTACGCAGTACATTCAATGATTTGTATTTCGCTGAGCTTATTTCGCATTGTACATCGATAACAAAGTATCGGAAGAAGAGAATTATTTTATTAAAGAATAATACAAAAAAGATAAAGAAAACAATGATAACATAAAACTTTTTATGGGAAATTATAGATAACGGGAAGAATAAAACTAGCCCGAGAAAAAATAAAACAACATAATAAAATACTCTGGATGGTGTATATGCTTCATTACTTTTATTCATACCAAAACCTCACAGAAAAGAGTTTTTTTGTTATCTTGAGCTCTCCATGGCCTTAATATCCTATTTCTCATTTCTGCTGTGATAATGTGACCTGGTAATAAATCTAATTGTTATTTAATACACATATTTTTCTGAAGAAATAATAAAAAAAATATAAAAGCTTTTATCTTAACTTATGAAATAAAAACCAACACCATTAAAATATTTTCCGCATAAAAAGAAAATAATTCTAAACCACATACAAGAACCAATTAACAAATGCTTGAAGTGTGAAAAAAACTCCTTCTTACATACTCACACACACAAACCCCCACCAAACGTGTGAGATCCACCAAGACGAATACAGCCTTCCCTGCTGACACGAAACAGAGTTGTGAAGGTATAGTAAATTTTATGTTTCACCCATCCTCGCAACACGCAATAAAATTGAGACTCTCCTAAACTTCTTCACTTTCTACTGCTTTCCCTGCTCCACGAAACCGTGGCGGCGACGCACTCTCCATCATTTTGGAGCAACATATTTTGGAATCCAAAAAATCCCTACCTTTCAATCCAGCTCCAACCACGCTCCCTCCAACACCGGCCGAGTTGTTGTTGAACGATTTGTGCGTCTTTTATGCGGATTGTCGAAATTTGCCAACGACTAAGAATCCTCGGATGCGACGATCCAGACGGTGAGACGGATGAATTATCCTTCTGTTTTCTTCTGGTCGCATTGGTGAGCTTCGTCTGCACCGTGGGTATACGGTAGAAAACGAACGCTTAAAGAAGAAATATACAACCACGACCAACTCTGCCTGGCGAGAAACGTGGTGGGAGGGAATATTTATGTCCCTGTACAACTCTGCCGTCCGTACGAAATTGCGTGCGTGCGTGCGGGTGTTTCGTTTTTTTTTTTCATTTCCAGCAGACGCGCGCTCGCACCCAGGAAGAAAAGGGAAATTTTTATGGTTTCCATCATAAATTCGACAATTTTATATCGGTGTTGGGTGAGTTGCTGGTTTTTTAATCCTCTCAAAGTGGGTCTGGAATGTTTGCTAGATGGCAAGGCAGGAAGCAAGATTGGGGCAGCTGACGTGCTGGAATCTGTTTGATTTCCAAGAAAGCCTACATAATGACAATGGTTCAATATTCGCGTATTAAACCGGCTTTTGACATTTTAACTGGTATCTCGATGCTTTTGACTTGAGCTTGGGCGAATGTTTTATGGCTGAGGATTTCTATTAATACGTAAACAACACATCTATGGCAGTTTGAATCTATTGACTTCTATCCAGAAATGTTAAATTATTCTAAAATAGAATGTGTAATGAAGTGAAAAATATACCAACAATCAATGTTTCATTGTCTTAATGAACTCAGTGATTCATGTTTTTTAAAGAGAATATTTAAATCTATAAAAAAAACTACTCCTTCTTTATAAAAGGAACA
>SIXB01001928.1:0-23442 GCA_007018985.1 Anopheles bwambae
TAGTTCTGGATTATTTTTCATTATTTTGTTTTAAATTCATCACATAAAGCGATTTTTTGCAAGTAAAATACACGATTTTTAAGATATGGCCATAATAGGGACCCTGTTATAACCATAATAGGAACACTAGTGCCATAATTGGTACATTTTAAAGCAGCAATTATTCGATTTTTTCTGTGATTAATGATTAAATCAAATCAAATTAAAAAATATGTGCAGATTTACACATTTCAGGTTTCCAAAATCCGTATAGAAATACATGATTGTGTAAAAAACGAATTTAAACAGCGAACAAAAGTGCGAATTGGTGACAAACTATGTCCATAATTGGTACACTTACCCTACTGGATAGAGATAATATCGATGACCAATTTTAATTAATTGGACGCTTTCTCTCCCCATCCGCTGGTGAACGTGGCGGATTAAGGGATGAACGTTGACGGATGCTGTAGCTGGCCCTGAATTCGTGGAATTGTGTAAGTCCATTTTTTCGACCGTTCAAATTATTTCCCTTCGGGAGAGCTACGGTCGGTCGCTTTGTGTATGACGGGCGAGTGGAATTAAATCAGCACCGGTTTGTCATACGATTGGTACTGCAAAATCTCATTTGTGATGCTGTTGTTTTTTTTTCTATGTTCGTGTGGATGATACTACGCTCCAAAGACTCATAGCTAATGCAGTTCCGAACGTGGAATTCATTTGGTTTGCTAGTCTCGTGCTAGAATGCAGCGTGAATCGCTAAGATGTAATTTTGTTCAACACGTCGCAAAAATACAACTGTACGTCCAGTGGGAGGTGGTGATGTAATGAAAGAAAAGACCGTGAAAATACTTGAAATGCTTTCAATTTCATACACAAACGCAGTGTAATTGCTTTTTAGAAGTACTGCTTTCGCATGAGCTCACATTTGGATTCCGTACGGAGAATAGTGTAGTGAAACGGTGGACTATAACGAGTGCTCTAACTAACTTTCCAATTAATGATAGAATCAAATTGATTTAATACCTTAACTGTGGAAACCGTGTTCCTACGGCAAAAGATAAGAAGGCTTGAGCTAGCTGTGTCATAGTAAGAATGGATGTGTATACGTCATTTCAACAAACTTCTTAAGTACATAAACCTGACAAATTGCGAAAAGCTATTAATAAACTATTACTTTTTATTATTATATAACTTTTATTACAAACAGAAACATTTATATGTAACAGAATGTATGTATATGTATACTTATGTAGAAACAAATAACAGTAAATGTAAAAAAAACATCATTTATATTTTTTATTATTCGAGAGTTCAGCACATGTAAACAAAATGTGTACATTACTGTTCCTGCCGTTCATGCATGCAGTCATGACTGAGCGAACGAAAAGGAAAGATATTAAAAAGCCTGCAACTTGCTCAAAAGGGCAGATATTTTTGTCGGCTGGGAATCCAAAGCACACGAAGCGTTTTCGAGAACCGGCGAAATTCTCCGAAGTCTGGACTATGGGTTACATTAAGGAACAAAATTGATATAAAGCAAAAATGGCATGAGCTAAATCGGTTTGTAATTATCAGATGTTTTGCATTCGAATTGGCTTTAAAGAAATTTAAATTTATTTTTCATTTATTTATTCATTGCACAAAAATCTTTTCAAGACGTTAGTTTTTTCAAAATGATTCACAAATTGGCCAACTTCCCTATGTCCAATGCACACACTCAGTGTGCTATCGCTAGCCGAGCCCTTCCCGAATCACACCGAAGCTGAACCGTGTAGCGTGTCGTCTCGCTCACCCTCACCGGCGTGCTCTGCACCGTGTTCGCTCGCTCTCGCACGCAGCCCCGCTCGCTGGCTGGAATGTTGCAGCTCAATTTCCATTCCGAAAGCATCACGCACGGACGTGTTATCACAGCGCGCGCCGCGTATTTTACGTATTTCGTGTACGCGTGTTTCTCGCATCAAGCGCACGCACTAGCGTGTTTTAGGGCGCAATTGCGGGTAAGCAAAGGAGCTTTTCACCGTTGCAGGAAAGGTGAGGTCGGGAAGCGCACGCCACTGCCCGAAAAGCGCAGGGAAAACCCTCAACCATAAAATGCTAAACGTGTAACGTAAATCACACTCGAGCACAGCCAGCAGCTGGCGAGCGGGGAGTGTGTATGAAAGTGTGTCCTTTCGTGTGTCCTTGCCGCGTGTATTGAAGGTGCGCCTGTGACAGTGGTGCAGGGTGGTGTCCGGGAAAAGGGGTAAAGCGAGAAGGTGTTTTTGGCACAGATACTCCGAGCAGCCGGGTGGAGCTTTTTGGGCATGAGTGTGTGTGTGTGTGTGTATAGGCCATTCCCAAAGGGGTGGCCGTGTGTATGCGAGTGTGGCTTTAGTAAATGGTAGAAAAGTTACGCGTTCGTTCACCGGCCCTGCTGAGGTGATGATGGTGCAAGTGTATGTGTTTTTTTTTGTTACAGTTTTGTGCCAACCACAGTAGCCTAAGGGCAATCGAAACATGAAGAAGTAACATGAATGGAAAGAAAAAAAAAACAAAAAACAAACGGTGTTCCTTTGACGTGGGCCTACCACCACCGTTACATGCAGCAGAAAAGTTAGTCGGTTGGCACACGGACCTAACCCCGTTATTAGGTAGGCTTTGGTTGTGGTACACAACAGAAGAAGAAGAAGAAAAAAACCCAAAACCAATCGTTGCCTGCAGAGCATGTGAAACAGCCTGTCTAAATCGGACGGTTTTGCTGTTGCTGTACCGTTTCCCCTCTTTCTGCTGCTCGTAGATGCTCGAATATTAGATTGCGCCGCCAACGTCTTAGAGGGTGGTATCGCGGGTTGGTCTCCCGCGCCCGCGCCTGTGTGTGTTTGTGTGTGTGAATATTTTTTGTTTATATAGAAAGAGGCCTCGCTTTCTTACCGGCTGCTGCCTTTTCTTCTCTCTCTTTGCTGCTGCGATGCAACAGCGCTGCTCGCTACGGATAAGCAGAAGGCAGTAAGAAAACGGGCGAAATGTAAGAAAACACACACACACACATATGCGCGCGGGCACACCAAACGGCGAACTGAAGGAGAAGAAAGCAACGAAACGAACGTAACAAAACCCGAGAAGAAGGTAGCGCTGAAAAGGGAACGGTAATAAACACAGGCACACAAAAAAAAAAAAAACTAGAGCAAAACATACGCGCGTGTGTGTGCGGGAAGGGCATACGAGCCGTGGCGGGTACAACGACGGTTTCGGTGATCTTGTTCCAGCGGCGTTTAGAATAGCGCGTGTAATGAAAAGATGCATGGCCGTGTGTGGATGTGTGTGTGTGTGAGTTTTAACAAAAGAAAACGCATCCGTCAAAAAGGAAAGAACACGACCGAACGTGCACTGCGCGGTGTGTGCGTGTGTGTTTTTGCTTCTGCCGCGCGGCATTAGAGTGCGCCCGTGTGTTGCTATGCGCTTGCTTGTGCCTGTGTGTGTGCGTGTGTGCTCAGTTCCCTTGTAAGTTGTAATCTTGTTCCTTTCGCTTCGCTTACCGGCACTCTCTGGGTCGGTCGCGATAAGAGCAAAAGGTTAAATACTGGCCCTCACACAATGCTTGACTCACCCGCTAATCTGTGTGTGTGTGCGTGCGAGTGTGTTGGAAGGCAACGCATTCGAGCACTCTTTGGGCAAGATCGTTTCGAGCAGTTTGTGGTAATCGGCTGCGCGGGGGAGCCCTGCATCGACGAGCGAAGGTAGTAAGAAAACCAGTTCCACGCCAAAGCCACAAGCGCACTCGATCTTGTCCCGCGAGCGCACAAAGTGTGTGCGTACAGCACCGTCACCACCACCACCACCATCACCGTTCAGCATCCACCTTCTATTGCCAACGAATCGAAGCAAGCACTGCGCGCTGGAGGATTGAAAACTGGTTTGTTGCTTCCACAATGCTCGGTTCGTATTCGTACGCGACTACACGGCACGGCCTCGATCGCTGCGATCGTTCAGCAGGAGTGATGTGTTGTTTGCTGGGCTAGTGAGCTACATTTAAAGCACACGGCACAAACTGCGTGCTTACTGCGTGCGCACGGGATGATGGTGCAGTTGTATGTTGTGTGTGTTTTTTTTTTTTTTTTGGTGTGTGAAAACGGTGCCCTACAGTGCATAAAGTATTGGCGCGTGTCAGCAGCCCCCTCCTCCGTTCTACTCTCGCGGGGGTCACCACGGGTATCAATTGTGGGCATGATAGTGTGAGCGCGTTTTTGTGTGCTTGTGTAGCGAACTCCTCCGTGTTACCATTTCGCTTCACTGGAGTTGTTATTTTGGCGGCCCGCACGAGTGATGCAATTGCAACGCGCTGCGTCGGATGCACCCGTGCACAGTGTGGTGATGTCTTTCGGAAGAGTGTTGTGCTGTGCTCTGTTTTCGCGTGCACTGGGTTCAGGCAAAAACAAATCATTATTTTGTATTGCACTAGTTGATGACGCAGTGTGGATGATTTAGACGCGATTGGTCGGAATTGAGTGTGCTAGCTGTTTGTTTTTTTGCTTGAGTTATTGTTAATTTTGATTATTTTTTCTAACTCCTTTTCTTGGTGCAGTACAGCGTGTTGAATTGTGCAAGTGAATAAAGTGAAAAAAAAAATCTAAGAAAAAAACAACCATTTCGCACAAAAAGGAAATGAGTGAAGTGACAAGTGAACTTAAGTGAAACAAACAAAAAAATCAATCCAGTTAGCGTATTTGCGCTTAATTATTTAAAAGTGACGACTCGAATGTTTATCCATTAATAACAAAACAAACGAATTAAAAAAAAAAGAAACGATTTCCCAGTACACGCAGTCTTATTATTCATCGAGCACAGTTCATAAAGCGCCGTTTCGACGTTGCCTAGGTTCTTGTCGGTGCAAAGCGAGTAGCTTCAAATTAAGCGCCCGTAAACAGCAAGGTAAGTGAATGAGTCAAGGGTGACCGTGGAATTGAAAGGGTTAATTAATGAGTAGTTTGGGTAGAGAAAGAGACACACAAAACAAGCAGAGTGTTGAGTGGTGTTTGTGCGCACTACGCGACAACGCGATCCCGTTCGTTCATGCCGCCCTTGCATCAAGTGCCAACCGTGCGCGCTTCTACACCACTATCGATCGCTTCTGCACAGTGTGTGCTTGTATTGCTTCAATGTATGCGTGCGAACCGGTCCCGATCGGTTCCCCAGCATCCAACCGAAAAAAAGGGCAACGCGTTGAGTTGATCACGCAGCGAACGATGAACGATCAGCTAGTGTAGTGAGAACTCATCTCACTGCTGCTCACGCAGCCCACACGGTTGCTCGTACCTTAGCCTCCCCGACGCTGCTCACACTTGCACATTCGGTTGCGGATTTCGCTGAGTCAGCGAACGCCATTTCAAGCCCTCTCAGCACCGGGGTGTGATAGCTAACGTTTTTTTGTTGTTGCTACTCTACTCTATCGGTTACACGCACACAGCCGTGGCGAGTGAAGCAGCACCAGACGATTCATTTCGCAAATCGCTTGAGCGCAGGAGGAGGCTCCCTCTTTCAGTCAGCGCAAAGTGGACGCAAGCCATAATGGTGTGTGCCCTTTTTCAGTGTCGGTGTGTGAGTGGGCCACGCTCGAGCAGCGCAACGGCCTGCCCTGGAAGTTCATTTTTGTACACCTTTTGTGTGTGTGTGTGTGTGTGTGTGTATGTGTGTCTGCTCGCTTAGTTTGTCCATTTTGTTTGTCTCTTGCGAGTGCGGTATATGCCCCATATGCCTCGCGATCTCTTGCGAACGCGTTCGCTGGTGCAGCTTGCATGCATCCACTGGCACTGAAGGTGGTGTGTTTTGTAAACAGACTTACCCTTTTTGTTTACTCTCTCTCATGCTCACGCTCACGAAACTCAACTTCACTGCTGCGCGTGTGTGCGTTACTGTGTGCGCTGTTGTGGAGCATATATTGACTTGCAAGTCGTGATTCGTTCACGGAGAGTTGGTCGCTTTGTAAGGGTTCCGTGTTCCAGCTTGGCAACGTCGGAGCATCATCGCATTCCGCCCATAAAAGGAAACTCATCGCCGTCGTCCCCGTTCCTGCACCGCGCAGTCCGGGTCTTAGGGTGGTGGGGGGCATCTACGCCCAACACGCTTCCCCTTCCGCTAGCGAGTGCTATTTTTATCTCCCCAAGGCGTATTGCCCAGAGTGCGCACTACACAGTACTGCAGCGTGAAGTTGCATTGTGCAGTTGCTGATGCTGTTGCTGATGCTGTTGCTGGTTTGTTGTTCAAACTTCCTGAAGGTGCTTTCGTTCGCCACTTGATAAAGGAAGCAAAGAATGTGTGCCCCAGGCACTGGTTGTGTTTTTGTGTTCACTAGCTCACGCATTGGCATTCACTTCGCAGCGGTATGCTCAATGGCGGTTCTGCGAAATGATGGAATTGAATCATTCTGCTGCTGCTGCTGCTACAAAATGGATGCAAAAGAGGATGGCTTCCGGGCAGCATACCGTGTAAACATCCTTGTGCACAGAGCAAGAGGCACAATTCCGGCTCATCATTCAAACAATACGGGTGCATGCGAGCACACGTGCAAACCCAATGTTTTCTAGAGTTTTTTTTTTTTTGAGTGGGCGAGTGGTGGAGCATTTTTTTGTGTTCGCGCATGGAAACAGGAACTACATGTTGAGCTGCATTCAATATTGCTAATACCGACTGGTGAATGCAATTTTTGCCCTTTTGTTGGGCGATTCGGCAGTACAAAGCAAGGTTGGCGCGTCCCTTATCGGATGTACAGGGTGCTAAAGTTTGCCTTTAATTTAGCGAAGGTTTGTAGTGATAACGAACATGGAGGAGAGCCTGTATGCCTTTTTTAAAAAAAGCTCTTCATTTGCATTTGTTTGTTGCCGTTGAGTCAGCAAGCAGTATTGAGCAAGCAACAGAGAGAAGAACAACAATGCGGTACTAAAATGTTGATTCACGGGATGTGTAATCGGGTGGGCGTTTTGGGGTTGAAAATAATACGCCTGAATCACCCCATCACTGATTCAGCGAACGATAACATTAGTTTAGTTCGGGCTGGCGAGGAGAAGCCAATCACAACACACACATAGTTCCTGGAACAGCATAAAGGGCCAGCACACTGTGTAAACATCGTATGCAATATGCAGGATAAAAACCGGCAGGCCCCCAAAACATAGCACAATAGCTAAAAACATCAACATAAACACACAAACACACAAGCGCACACTGTGACGCACTGCTAAAGATAGCCTGACTGCCTGCCCGCGGGAAGTGTGATTGACGCATTTTTGTTTGTGGGGAAACAATAATGAACCGATTTCCCGGTTGCGTTGGCATGTGATAGAGTTTTTTTTTGTATTGTTTTGTTCCCTTTTGACTCATAAAAAATGTGGAGCAATGTTTTCTTGCTCCTGATAGGAGCAGAGTGGTATTCGAAACAAAAAATGGAATATCGTAAAATGGTTTACCGCATACGCACACACACACACACAAGCACTTACGAGGCGCTCATTTCCCTTTCCATTGGGTGGTGGGGGGTGGGAAGGTTTCGGATCGCATGGGGTATGTTGCAGGAAACAACAAACCCACCCCTCCCCCGGTGGGGAAACTTACCTCACAATACCTTTAGTTGGGGGAGTTGTATCCCTGGCCAACATAAAGCATGAAAAGCGCTCCTTGGCTCCCTTGGTTAGCGGGTGACGACACATTCGTTTAAGTGGTACGATTTGATTCAAACGCCCAGGCCAGTGGCACGAAGAAACGATGGACGGTTCTTGACACAACCGGTTAGCTTGTCAACCCGCGCACCTTCCAGCGGGAGGGCGCTGATTCACCATTAGCTTGCAGTAACGATCCATTTTTATCCATTTGTGCGCGTTTGGGTGTTTTTTTTTTTTGGGTTTGTAAGGTTCGTGACGGCAGTATTCTTAGCCATCGCGTATCCTATTCCAACCCACCTGCCAGCTACCGTGAACCGGCAACTACTCCGTTCGTCTCCTCCTCCACTCACAGACGGGGCACTCGAATTTGTAACGTTTTTGTGTGGGGGGTTACATCCACATATCTTACCCAATGTTGAGCCCGCCCCACTGTCTCGCTCCTATTGAGGGGAGTGAGTTGATGCGGCTCATAAAGCAGCATGACTTTTTATAGATCCTGCTGTTGACGCTCTGCACGCGACCAGCAACAGGATGTGTAGTGCCCTGGGTGCTGCCAAAGCGGAGAGCGGGAAAAGTCGCGGCGACCTGGAAAGGAAGCTCTTTGGAGCAGGAAACTATAACAGTCAATTGTAAGCAGCGTGTGGAGCGCCCCTGTAGACGAAGGCGTTTCATTCTAGCCGGCGCTGTCCACAGCGAAAGAAAAACACACGAAAACAAATCGTTGGAGATTGTTGCACACGAATTCGAACGGTCGAAGGGTGGAGATAGTAATGCGGCTCCTACTATTCAACTGGAACTGTCGTCTTTCCTTTCAATCACTCGCCCACCCCACTCAACAAATGCCGCTATATATATATATTGTTCAGCCGATGCGAGCGGAAATTGGTTTCCAACTTCGTCGTCGTACGTACTGCTGAGTCGTCTTCATCGACTCCAGGGCAGGTCGTAGTTAAAGCGCAAACGATAGGCTCACCGTATTCATTCGCTTGCTTTTCTACGACCATGGGTAAGATGGGGTAAAATGGTCCCATCTCTGTTATCGTTGTAGTTACAGGGGGCTGCAAGTGTACAATTATGTTGAAAATTTGGTTGAAACATTACTGTTAGATAAAAAAATGAAAAGGATGGGAATTTTATTCACTTTTTTGAATCACCAATCTTATGCCTTTTATTTAAAAGTGTCATACATTGTGATATACAGTCGTTATCGCCAAATGTTAGCTCTAAGGTAACAATGTTTTAACAGTGGTTATTAATGTTCGCCTCTAACGCATCTATTTTTGTTCAAAAGTTAACAATTTTCGACTCTGGTAGCTGTAGCTTTTGCAGATAAATAAAATTACCAGTTATTTGAGCCGATTTATGACAACTGAAAAATTGAATAATTTTGAATCGCACAGTTTCATGTAATGTGTTCTATAAACAAACTCTTCTGCAAACTTACGGTCGAAAAATGATGCTTTAGATACAAAACTGGATGCCTGAGAGAAAAAATTGCAACAAGCTGTCAAATATTGGTGCTTGATGAGACAAGAATAGCTGAGTTAGAATCAAAATCTAGCGGCAACGACGGTAAAATACATTGTTTTTCCGTTGAAATTGTGTTAACATAGAACTGGAACTGTTTTGTTTCCTTGAAATTGGCAATGATAACATTTTTTCTCTAAATCCATTCATTCTTCAACAATTAATCAATTTTTCCATTTACTAATTTAAGCACGTCAGCCAATAAACTGTTGGAAGCAACAAAAAAAAAAAAAGAAGTTATTTCTGAGACCACACTGCCATGGCATCCCCTATTTCCCCTCGGTCCGTGGTCTGGATCCGTGGTGGATCGATTTTGGATTCCGTACATTTTTTTACCACCCATTTCGAAGAACTAACCTCACTTCATGCTTGAATGCCATTAGTCACTGGCGTGTCCGTCCGGCCGCTCTGGACCGGTGTCTGTGTGTTTTTGCTGTGAGCCTCGAACTGACACCACACACACACACACGCAGGAAGAAGGACGGGCGGGGGTACTCTCCCACACGGAATGGTGAGCTAAGAGTACGGACTCACCCACCCCAGGAAGGCACAAGACTCTCCGGACCTAATGGGGCATGTATGTGTGGTACGTGCTTCTTCTCCGGGGCGAGTTGCTGATAGTGGTCCGTGATCTATGGCAAAATCACGAACCTTCCGAGGGTAATAAATTAAAACAAGATTCGAACCTGAAACCTCGTGTGTGTGTTTGTTTGTGTCGCCCGGCGTAGCAGTCGGTAGAGTCATCCGGCACTTTATGTGCTCCAGCTTCTGACCCTTCATCAATAGGAGGGGTGTCCTTTCTAACACAAAAATCAGTGACTATTGAAATGCTGATTCGATCGAATCGGCACCGGAAAGGAAACGGAGAGCGCGGAACGATGATGATACCCGGCACACAGTCTGTCTGGTGGTGACTGGAAAGTGAAACCATATCCTCTCCCCACTGTCCACTGTCTGCACTTTCGGTGTTTTGTTACGTTAGGTTTATGCCCACTTTTCAAGGCAACGGTAACGGAATTCGATGTCCTGTAGGGTTCGTTTCGTTTTTGTTTTTATTTTTTGTTCGAGGAAAGCAATGAATGGCCGTAGTGTCCGAGCATCTTCGTCGGTATGTTTGCAACGTACCGGGATTTATGCATGTACGAAAACGTGACCTCCTCGTAAAGCGTGTGCGGTTTTGTCCGCATGGCCGCATCTTATTGAAAACAACCCGTCCAGACAGACAGCGCCAGGCAAGGGGCGCAAGGATATTCGGTCCTTTTGAAAACCTCCTTCACATTGCCATTGTGTCTTTTGGCTGCGGAGGCAACCCCCGTTTAAGCAGTGCAACGACCGTAGCGAAATGTTTGCTTTCTCCGATCCGATCGGTCGATTAAGTTGCGCTCCTTGGGCAAGCGAATAAGCAATTTGTAGTTGTCATAAATAAATTATATTTATGCTTCGATTTGTAGCATTCATTTGCGGTGCCTGATATTCTATGGACCCCGACCACCGTCCCCGTCCCCGCTGGAACCCGATCGGGTGCGCTACTGGGTGCTTCGGAACTCTTCCAGTGACGACAGTACGTACGTTCCTTCTTTCTGCTCGAAAGCATCGTAAAAACCTTTAAAAAACGATGGAACTAGATTCGGTTGTTGATTCTCCATTTGTGGTCTCTGCTTTTTTATACTTCGTTTCGTATTTCAATCGCTCAAGTGCACACTCTGCTCCTGCTTCTTGCGGGTGTAGTAGCTAGCGAAAGTGGGACTCCTTTCGGTGGGCTTTCGGCACCCGTGCGGCGGAAGGTTTATTGGCGGTAGTTAATCATTTTTATTCTCGAAAGCAATCCATTAACGTGATTCTTAATCGAGCGAAACCATTTTATGTGCAAACGACGATCCGTTGAATTCGCAAACCGTGCGGATCCGGGTTCGCTCCTATTTCTTTGTTCGTAAACTGCAAAGCTTTTTTTTTTCGATGCTTCTTTTGTTTTGTGCCCGTAATCTCACTAACGAGAAGCGCTTTTTTGTTTCTGTCCAGACTTTTATGTGTCCCCGCAAGTATGGGAGATTGTGAACAAACGACTTGGCAATAATACTTTATTTTAATGTAAAATCACTACACCGCCGAAGTAAAACAATGTAGCGGGAATGAGGGAGGGTTGGCGAAATAGACGCGTGGAAGTGATGTACTTAAGGGTCGAGCACACAACCAAACAACAATCTTCTCCGATGGGCTGTGGTCGGTATCGGATCCTCCGCACGGTAAGGATATAGTCTGGCCTGGGTTACTAGTCTTCCCTTGGTTGACGAGCCCACTCAACGAGCCGTTGAAAAGGGATATCATTATTGTTGTACACTGTGGGGACGTGTGGCCCGGTGCCGGCAAGCGCGGATTGTTGAGGTGCAAGAAACCGGACGGCCTCAATGTTAACTGATCGATCTGCTGCTCCCTGGTGGTGCTTAATGAAGCTTATCAGGGGTGTTTTGCCGCGGGGAACCTCACACGCTCCTGTGGATTGTTCTTCGATTAATCTTCCTACTTTACATCACCATCTCTCACTGCCCTAGTGGGTTGGGTGGAGTGTCAGTTTTCTTCTAGGACAAGGCTGCACACGAGCCACTACTTTCATGTTTAATGAGGGTTGACCCATTTACAGGCGGGAGGAGATATAAAAATCAAATCAAGCAACCTCGGGCGTTACTCCGGGGGTTGGTATTGCTCTCGTGTGCTAGTGGAGGTACTCAAAGTGTCTACTTTCCGTAGATTTCTATCCCATCCGTATGCTCTCACCCGACCCGGTGTTCTTCGTCGCTTAGGTGTGTCGTTTATTAAAAGGTCGGCTGTGTTGCGCACTTTATCGAGCCCGAAAGTGCTGTCGGATCGGTGTGCGGAACGTGTAGAATTCGATATAAAATTAAGGGACAAGATACACTCCCTTCCCTGTGGTTCCCTTCTCTCCTACATCCGTGCGGCCGTTTGCTTTGATTAGGCTTTTTAATAGTGTCGTTAGCTGTCGCCCGGTGACAGGAGCTGGAAGTAAGATAACACGCGATACACACTCAACACATGACGCTATTGCTCTTGCGTTACCTACAGATAAGCAGCCTCTTTTCCGTTGGGCTATAATGTTGACCTTGTCCATCCATGTGTGTGTGTGTTGTTTGATTGTGTTGATAATGAATTTCGTTCATCCGGTTCAGAGAATACAAATAAGAGCCTTTCTGCCGTCACTCGCAGGGAACGCTAACCCCCACCACACTTCGAAAAGGTATTGCCACCCATCGGCCCTTGGTTCTGCTAGAAGACTCTTCGCCATCGACTGCCGCTCCCTTTATCTTGATCTCTTTGTTCAGATGGCTCTGAAGGCCGAATAAAAATCTTGTGTGTGTGGCTGAGTGTATCGTGTACTCTCTGGGCAAGAGGCAGGCTTTGTTTGCTTTCAATCAGCAACCGCACCGAACATATGTTCTCGCTCCTCAGTGCAAGAAGTGCAAGACAATGCACCAAACGCTATGCTGTGGTGCAATTTTTACCCATCCTTTCTTTCGATCTGACTCCTGAGGGGGTTCGGTTTTATCTGCAACCGCACCAACTGCTGCCCCCGTTTGATTGCGGTCTCCTGCACCGATGGTATGGGGTAAAATACTCGAATCTTCCAACCTACTTCTGAGTCCTATCGGTTCTATGTAACGGGAAGGAACGAGATATAGAGAGAGATATAATATGCGAGAGGAAGATGAAGTAAAGCCATTATGGGGTCCAATGCTGCTCGTGCCTTTTGCTCCCGCCCCTCTGGCGAACCGGATCTCGCCCGGTGAATGCCCAAACCCGGATCTTGGCAAAATTCATCTTTAATTTCTTCTGCTCACTGTCGACAAGCAAGCCCAAATGCTTGACGCAGCTTGACAGGGCACCACAATCGTCCATTGCCTCAGGGAACGCAAGGCCAAGTGTGCAATATTGGATGTTGCGTTGCAAGGAAAACAGTAAAACAACATTCTGCAAACATAAACATCATAACAACAAGCGACAGGCGGGGAAGTCAGTGAGTGAGTGGTGGCGAGTGTGGTTGGATTATTGCTGAGCTGTTCATTGTGCAAAACCACCAGGCCTGTAGCACTCCATCATTAGTCATCCGGGCCCCGACGATGCGGGGTTGCTGATGAACCAGACACGCTTTGTCTACTACTAACTGCTGCGTCCTCTGGTCCGGGGTGACTTGGTGCTCGAAAGAGTCTTTCTGATGGCAACAAATTCTGAAGGAGCTGTTCCTGTGTGTGTGTGTGTTTCTTAAGCTGTCTGCGCAAAAAGTGTACGTTTCAAGTGTTCGATTTCCGGTAACCGCGATGACATAGACTTGGGACAATGGTGCACAATGTATTACGGAACTGCCAACTCTGAAGAGGGAATTTGCAGGTTCGCACGAAGGTTGAGACTTGCTCCCGCGGGGCAGCTCGTTGAGTGTGATACTTTGCTGCTCGCACATCATCACCATCTATCATTTATGGTTGCGTTAAATTTGAGGCGCGTATTCGATGTAGAAGCGAATGTTTCAAGTGTGCTGCACGATTAATGCCATTCACCAAGGCTCGCTAGGGTCGTAGAGGACGTTATAAAAAAAAGAATCTTGAACGCTAGCAAGGAAAGGTAAAGGATAAAGTTTTCCAAATGCGTTGGGCGACAACAGTTCGCCACCGGTAACCTACCGGCACCTACCCGCTCGGTTGTGTGGGGACCATTTGTCAAATGAAGCTCTCTCGGCCGTGCTGTGGTGACGCACCGGCACACCCAAGAGCGAGGCATGGAGAATTAAAAATTCAAAATTCAATTTCTTACTGCGCGAACGTGCACCGGCAAGGTTCGGTCTAAGGTTCTTGCAAGCTTCTTCATCTACTCGGATGTAATTTTTGTGCGTTTTTTCGTTGGTATAGCCGAGCACACAGCGCGTTTTTTGGTGTGCGCGCCACTTTTCTGGGTCAGATAGCACCCAGTTCTGAGCCGGGAGGTTCCTGAGACCGGTAGCGAAACGAGTGAAGTAAAAAAAAGGAAAATATTTCAAACGAATCGTGCCTTACAAAAGCAGAGCGAGTGGAATTTTTGTCACAAAATTAAAGTTCCCCCGTCAGCGGCTGGAAGGGAAAACGAAGGGGGAACACTCTTCTTATTTGCAGCAGCTTTTACAGTGCCTGGTTCGGCGGTTTTGGCAATGGTTTTGGCTGTTCCCGGGCAGTTGCCGATCTGGGGAGGAAAGGATCTTTTCGCTTAGGTTTAGCCCTTTTTTTCCTCGCCCCACTGGTTGTTGTTTCACTTCCTGTACGTCCCGCTTTTTTTTTACTGGCCGGGGCAGCGGAAGTTCGTTAAGGGTTCGGCTGCAGCCGGGACAAACTTTTCCCTTCGCTTCCGATGAAACACACACAGGCAGTCATGGATTGCACGTTTTTTCTCTGGCCGGTACGAGGAACGAGGAGATAATTTTCAACACCCAAACAAAATCGATCGAGCTTTTTCTCGGACGGAGGCGACAGGCTAAAAAGGGCTCCATTGGACAACCTCTAAAACGAGACAGTAAACTCATTATCACACCCATAGAAAGCGGGGAAGCAAGCAGGAGAGAATAGAGAAGCGTGTAACCGTGTGCAGGGCGTTTGTCGAAGTTAAGTCAGCAGTTTTTGCTTCCATCGTTTGCCGTCGAGCGACGACGACGACGCTTTGGATAATCTAGACGCCCGCAGCAGGATGATCCCTGGTCAAATTATGGACCAGGGCAGCTGTTCCGGATCGGATAGCACCGCGTGTCGCTATCGAGAAAGCGTTCTGTAAAGGATAAGGGTGATGTGTTTGTGTGTGTGTGTGCCTCGCTTGGTTTAGCCACAACCGTCTGTTGCTATTCCCAATTCTGTCTTCCATGGGTTTTTGTTTCTCTTCCTCTCTTTTGACCCAAGAGCAGCTGTTCTAATGGACGAAGGAATTGGTAGAAAATGCGGTGCCGTTCGAAAAATTGGGAAAAACGGGAAAGATATGCCCTTCGCCGTGCTCTTCTCCCTTTTCTGCTTTGCTCCCTTTACTGTTCGTGGTGTATCTTTCGAAGCTGGGACGCGCTAAGGGGGAAACAATTGCGGGCACCAAAGCGCGGGTAGAATGGAATTCGAACATCGACGAATATCGGAGCCTTTCCCTAGTTTCCCGGGCAGGCGGGAGTGAACTGTTTGTTTGTGTACACGCACGGAGATGCGTCAGCTGTGCAGTTCACCGCGGGATATGCACTTCAGCAGCGCATCCAGTCAATTGCATCCCGATTGCGGAGGGTCTGTCCTGTCCCGCTGACTCTCCTGCACTCGGCTGCTTGATCAGGGGCGCTCGCTTCCTTCTGTTTTTAATACGCTTTATGTTTTAAATGTTATTCTACCTTTCCGCTTGCACGAAAAAAACATGAAACACTGTCCTATCAGCGGTCTGGAGGGTTCGGAACGTTTCGAAACCACAGAAATCTACAAGGGTTCGCGGTTTAACGACGCAGACAGCAGCACGACCGAAGCGAAATGCGTTCTCCACTCCTCATTCGGCAGAGATAACACTGATGATGCGGGTCGCTGTGCCTTTCACCCTGAAGTAGGCATGCACACGCGCGTGCATGTATCGTATTGCTTTTATCGTCCCCGAGCAATGCAGCCAATGCATTGCCACTGGTTAGTGTTTAGTTGTTTCCATGATAAGAAATGAGGCGTACCACATGCAATGCATCATAAAATGATCTATGTATTTTTTTTGTAGCACTGGGAAGGGGCAGCTTATCATTCAGGATTGATGATAAATCGATTGCACGAAATAGACCCTAGACGTTCTACATTCCCTGATAACACTGGATGCCTTTCTACAAGCAGATACCAACCGGTTTAAAAAAATCCCTTCTGTTATAAGCGTTCAGATTTTTGTTCCGCTTACGCCCGGCAATGGCCAGCTGCATTGGCGCAAAAAAACCCAGCCCGCCAAGCTGCACAAACACTGTTGACTGTTTGATCGGTTCGGTGGAATAACGCTGCCGTCTGCGCCAACGAATATCGATTAGTTCGCTCGAAGGAGAAAGGGCAGCTGAGCCAGCAAAACAAAAATGTACGGGCGAGATACCCATGCGATAGAAGCCCGACTGCAAATTATCCGTCCATTTATACCATCCCCAGCGCTTACCTGCCGGGGTGCCGAGATGGAAATGAATGCCGACGCGTTTTGCCGCGCATTACGAAACACGGGGCTTCGGCCGGCCCTTTTTGCTGGGCGCGTGGATCAGCACACAAACACCCCTCGGCATGGTGGAAGGATAAAGGGCCAGAGAGGTTCGGGGTGCTGGCAGGCTGCGTAGCCTAATGGTAGCGCTTGATTGCACTTCCGGGAGGGTGTCTTGTACGCTTTTCTAGCTGTTGTTGTTGTGTTTTTTCTCTCTCTTTCTCTCACTTCTGCAGCGTTCATAATCAACGCTGTAGAGCCCTTCGGGTAAATATGAGAAGAGTGGTTATGTGTGCGTGTGTGTGTGTGCACACCGGAAGTAAGACGATAATCGGTGCACGGGGCATTAAGAAGCACGCTCGAGATATGCGCTAGTGAAGCACACCTTTCCAACATTGCGCCATGAACGGCCAAGCAAGTCAGTAGGGGCCCAAGAAATTAACCTTTGTGAACGCGGCAAATGTACTCTGGCCAAGGCGGTATCTTCACGAGGGGTGGAAAGGGATCAGGTTTGCGAGGGCTTTTTGTTTGTAATTTTTAATTAGATTATGCATGATTGATGGTCGCTTTAGGCTTTTCCCTTCTTGCACAGCGGAACTTGTAGCGCTCCGAATTGGGATATTTAAGAGCTGCTTGTTAGGCCACTTATCGGAGTGGCTTTAATGGGCAAAAATACGATAAGCTGTTGTACTGTCCGCTTACAATGTTGCGAGTATGAATCTTACCGGCGGGCTTTCTTCAACAACAGCATACTTGCAAGATTTGTGAGAGTTATAAACAGCTCTCTTAAATTTTGTGCAGCACTTAGAAACCCTTTGACAGGAAATTCACGCAAACTGCGTCTTTAATGTATCCAGTTTGAGTAAATGCTCGAGTGATTGATGCAATTTTTATTGCAGCTACACGGAAGCGTATGTTCGCCATCAAATATGATAGGATAGAATTCCTGATTGTTTCTTAGAATTCCCTTCTCAACCCTCACAATCGGAAGTGTTCTGGAAGCGACGTTCATTTGAATTAAATTGCTACCCCTTGTTACAAGTAATGACTGAATGCTAGAACTATAGCACCCTGATCAGAAGACTGCCAGGCGTGTAAATAGTTCCTGCTACTGTTTGATTCTCTCAGTTAACAATCAACCCACATCATTGTCGGAAGAACTGATAAAAAGTTTCTCGATAAAGCTGGACATCATCCCTAAGGTTGTGACTGGCTGAATCGGTAAACATTGTGTGCTAACCCCAGCGAGAGCCATCAAACCTCCCAGACACAACGCCCAGTGTCAAGCTGAGGCAGAAATGTGATGCTTATGATTCGCTCACGTTTCATACAAAAACATCATCATCATCTGACACCGGATAAATAGCTCCAGTGTGAGATGCGTGTGGCAAACAACAACAAACAGCAGCAGCACGCTCCACGGACCAAACGTTGGCTAGAACAGATCAATGAGTCAATAGAGTAGGAGGATGGAGGTGTTTCGTAAAAAAAAAGGTTAGCGAACAATAAAGGAACGTGCCTGCGAGCGGAGATTTGCTCTCCCGGCAGGAAACATTACCCGTGAACAGTGAAGATGATGTGCGTTTGTTGCAGCAAAGCAAGAAAGCGAGAATGTTCTTTTCTTGTCATTTCCTTCCTCATCCTCCTTGCTACAGTCCAACCCGTCACAAAAGTTGTACTAGTTCTCGTTGATGAGCACGCACCTTGTTCTTTTGCTTCCCTGCTGCCCACGTTCGTCCCGGAATGGGCTTGAAATGGGACTCATTTGTTTGCAGTTTCTTAGCGCTGTAAGGGCTGTACGGGGCGACGTCGTCATTCAACCAACTGCTCCTACCGAGAGGAGTAAGAGTGACCGAGAGGGCATTGTTTTGTCGACGCAGGTCGTACGAATGCCAGGGTCTGCTATTATGACGCAGGAATTGAACGTTGCTCAATGAACGGAGACGGTTGAGCCTATGGCAGAGAAACGCCACAACCGGAATGGGGGAAATGCTCTAGAAACTCAATCCATCAGGCAAAACTCGAGGGCACTAGTAAGTCATGCGAAGAGTCACTTAATGTCGATGAGGCAGGTTTGCCGGGAAACCAGGTTTGCTGACTAATTTCGAGCAGGGATGGGGGAGAACCAACTTTTGTGCAACCAGCCTCAGTGAGTCTCAGTGTTCGATTAATGACGGTTTCTACCTGTGAATGAAGCCAATTTGGAGATGGAAGACCAATTGTTGGGGAAACTATTTCTGAAGAAGATTAGCTCCTGTGGTAGTATGGTGATGATATCAGTATGTAGCAAGCGGAACCATGTTGCTTTGTACCATTTATAAATTAATGGGGGAAATGTTTTAGGAATTCCTAGCTCACAGCATTCATGTTGTCGTTTCAATTTGCATGTTTTTTTCCTGTTCTGTTCAGTTCGCCTCTATCTGAATTGAAATCGAGGTTAAACAGTGCTCCATATCGCCCGAAACTCAGACAAGATGAGCAACGGATACAGACTTTGCAGATAAAGCGTAGGTAGCTTCGGTTTCGTGACAGGCCAAACCCAGGCCAAACATAACTAGCGTCACGCCCAGCAAGCCGGCCACAGTAGGATTTTCAGTGGAGAAATTGGCATATGTCTGTCACGCGACGCACGCCAGGTCCGTCCGAACGATGATCGACAGGCGGTAGACACACCGACGATGTCCCGGGGTTTGCATGCACGGTACCTTCCCCTCTCTCCCCCACTACCTCGAGCTTCCCGAATTCCCCACGCCGTCCATCCACCTGGGTAGCAGGAAAGCTAGAAACGTTAGACCAGTTGATTGGCACGCGATCCAGCGAGCAGTTTCGGATGGCAGGAGTGGCTAAAACACGAACAAATTCAATCGATATCGACCGGTTTGTCGTCCGTGCGGGCGGGCACCCTATTGTGGGCACCATGTCAACGCCGAACTGTGCCGGACGGTCGGATGGCTTCGTGATGGTATGATGTGATTTTTCATTTTCTCACTCGATTGCTTTTAGATTGAAACCGGGAATCCTTGCAGCGGTCTGGCTGATCCGCCTTCCCACCTGGATACGTGGTTGGTACAGTGCATCATGTCTTGTTGTAGTGTAGTTCAAGGTGTGTCTTTGCAGCGTAGTCTACCTGTTGCCGAGTTGTTTCCGAATGCAAGTATTTATAAACTGCAGGAACGTATTCGTACATTGTAGAGTTTGCTCCAAGGGAGAGGCTTCTAGATAAAAGCATAATGTTTGGATTACAAGCATTTAGTCAGGACTATAGGCACGCTGAAAAATTGGATTTTGTTTCATGAGATTGATCCATTTTTTTTAATTCAAATGTTTTGAATATTGGGTTTTTCTCACTTCAGATTGTATTGGTTGCAATGGGCAATTTGTGTTTTAAAGTTGTAAACTTACAGAAATCAATAGTGGCTTTCTAAAGTGATAAACGGTTAACAATGCCTTTAGGGTGGAACATCACCAAATGGACATCCGTTCGAATCCCGTAGAATATTTAAGCTTGGTCACAGCACAAAACAAACATAAATAACGTGCAAATTGATTTTTTTATACACATCGAACCTCAGCATTTCCACCCGAGCACAGAAACAAGCCTTGTTTCGGTCGCGATTCGAATCGATCGTGCATTAATTGAGCCGTCAAAATATTCTTTATTTTACGTGCTACTACGCATCCTCACATCGAATGAGTTGTTACGCGTTCCGGCTGGATACGCTGGGAGCTTTCCTTTCCCCATCCCCCCCCCCCATCCCCCCCTCATATCAAGCTCCTTTCAAAGCCGTTCAAAGTTGTCCCATCCTTTGGTGTTCTTTGATGTTTTCCTTCAATTCCGCACGATTCGCTCAATTGAACCTTCCAAAGCGTATAGCTAGCGGAAACGTTCGGGCGCACAAATCGTGCACGCGCCCGGGCCTGGTGCGGCCTCTAATCCTACCCGCGTATGCATTGCATCATTTGCGCAAACCTCGGCTCGGTTTGCTTTTGCGGGGCGTCGTTGATGGCGGCACGAAAGATGCGCGACCGTTTCGTTAATCAAGAAAATTTATTTTATCTACGTGTCTCCCATCGAATTGGGTGGCATGGGGCGGGGCATGGTGCTTGTTTTTGCAGGGAGCGAGGAAAGATGGGAAGTGCCCAGGACGGAAGTGGAAGCGTGTGTGTTTTATGTAGAAAGTTCTCAAGACTTTCGGCGGATGCTGCTTGTGCAATGTTGGTTAGCGTTGTTTCGTGCGTCGTCACGTCCCCGAGTGAATGAATGACATGAGTGTATGTGTGTGTGTGTGTTTGTGTGTGTTTAACAAGAACAGTATACTTAACGAACGCGCAGCGTGAAATAAGTGAATACTGTTTAAAGATGCCCGGATGTCAGGCTCGGAGTGAGGATGAATGTTAGGTTCAAAAGTTTTATTCTGTTTGTGGAGCGAAAAGGAGGGCGAAAAGGAAACGCTTTTTGCCAACAGGTCAAACCACACTGTCGGGGGCACCATTGTCTCTATCGGATTGTGTCTAAGCCAAGCGTGATTGTATGTTTAAAGTGTGTACTTGAACGAGTTTTTGCTCTAATTTTAATTCATACAAAAAGCGCTTTCCGCGTGCAATAGAACTTATCACGAAAAAAAAAATCCTTCGTTAGAAAAATAGTGTCTCACACTCTCGCGGTAGCACTGTAAGCGTACTCTGTGTGATAGAAAAAAATCGTTCTAAACTAACCATCCTTTTTAGCACTCTGCACAAAATTCACAATAGACACGCTGAAACAATGCGAACTTTAAACAAAAAGCTCCTACCTACCGCTGTGTGGAAAAAATTTCCGCAACGGATCTTGTATGATTTTTTTCCCCATCCAACGAAGCTCGAACCGAAAACATTCAACCAGAAAGAAAAACCCACCGCTCGGCACTGAATAAATTGTGCTGCGCTTGTGCTGGTTGAACAAGTTTTGATAGTGCAGTTTAAGTGTCCATTGTTGATAGCAAACAATTCGTGCCGTTTTTCCTGCTGTGTGTTGCTGCTGTTCGTTGTCTAGCGTTGTCCTGCCCGTTTTAATGTTCTATTTCTATTTTTCTCTCTAACAGGAAGCAAAGGATTACAAACTGATTGTGGATGAAGGCAGAGAGAGCGCACTGTGCGAGTGTATATAGATACACATTTCTTCGGCAAACGTTTCGAGCTTCCTAGGCAATCCCGAGGTGAAAGCAAAACCCCTGGGCAGCTCAACAACTCATCGCAGTGTAGTGAAACACATCAGAAAGACGGCAAACGACAAGTCCTTGACGTTTGTTTTTCCACGCAATCCAACCTGCCGGCTAGCCTGCCGGGAGGGAGACAGTGGTAGTGAAAATTTTATTTCCTCTTGATATCCTCCGTGCGTTTGCCCCCCATGCAAGACCGAAGTGGGTCGCGTGTCGCAAGAAAATGTGAATTTGGTGCTAGTTTTCCAGCATTCCGACACTTGTTTCTCCAGCCGTGTGAGGGCAATCGGTGAAACAAACGACGAACGACCGGGCGAATCACCCCCTAAAGGTGTACATCGTACGCTCGTGTGTGTGTGTGTGTATATGTGCTGTGTGGGTGCATGTGTGTGTATGTGTGTGCGGAAAGGGAGGGAAAATTGTATTGAGCAAAGTGATTTATTCATTGCCCGGAAGGTGAATGTCGTGCGTGGTGGCGCCTCTGCTCGGTTTGTGATCGGCGCGTGTGTGTGTGTGTTTTTTTTTATTTTATTTTATTTTATTTTCTCGCATTGTGTGTTACTTGTGCTTCCCGGGGTGGGTGGCAATTTTCGCCCCCTGCTGAAATACACACACCCATCAAATGTGTGTATTTGTTTGTGTGAGTGATACGCAATTTTACACTAGTAACCGGCAACGCTTCAAAGTGGCAGAAGATTGAGACGTGTTGGTGCTGTGTCAATTTCTTTCGAAGCTTTTTCGAGCATCTTCATCCGATTCAAGCAGTGTGGCGGTGTGCGAATAAGTGTGCGTGCGAAGTGGGCTGGAGCAAAAGGTGAAAAGTTATTGGATTATGTATCAATCACGTTTGCACGGCTGCAGTGCGTAGGGGGGTAGTTGGTAGCGCGGGTTACTTGTATTGCTGCCCTTTTTTTTATTGCCATTTGGTCCCCTGTTTGCTCTGGTTTGTGTAGTGAAACTGAATACGTGTAGTGATCGCAGTGAGTTTGTACCACGGCAATCGCGCAGAACTTGGATTTTGTTTTAACGCAGTCAACGGTAAGCGGTTTGGATGCTGAAGGGCTGAAGTTTGGAAGGTAAGTTGTGGCTTTACTTTACAATTGAACAAGAATTTACACATTGGCAGGAATGTGGTTGCCTGGACTTTCATTGTAGCAATGTATTCAAAATAATTCTCACAGCATTTGAACTACTGTCATGCATTACTGTGTGTCTCCAATTAGGCGTACCAGGAATTGGAGGGCAGCCTATTTCTAAATCAACCTGAACTTCCCAATTTCCTCGAAACCAATCATAATCTCATGACAGAAAGATATCAAGCTCCAAAACATACATTCCCCTTTTTTTTGCGAGGACGGGTTTATGTCACTGTTTGATTGATGGCGCAGCACGATAGAGCTGACGGTCGCATCTCTTGGACTTCTGGCCCATAAGCTACGTACTCACAGCTACATACACTCACGTGGTCGGCCTGACAGACAAAAAAAAAAAGACAAAACATACAAACCTTGTCAAGCGTCGATCAACGGGCAACGGCAGCACGAAACAAAAACTATCGTAAAAAGAAGGAATAATTGAATTATTGATGAGAAATCGCACACTCCTGAAGCACACGTTTCCAGACAGTCCAAGGTCGAAAAACGGATCGAGATCAGAGGTTTCACCGCCACCGGGGGACGGGTTCCTAACCATCCGAAGGGTTTTTACCTTCTATTATTGGGCACGTTTTGATTCGATGATCGTCCGGAGTGTGGAGTGCCTTTCTTCTTTGGAACATTCCGAAGGTTGCATCATGGCTCACTTTCATCGGCTGCTAGTGGTACAGGTGGTGATGGACGGGAATGTCTGCAGGCAATGGCGCAACACCCGCTACGACCAACGAGTCGGGAGACCCCAAGTTT
>SIXB01001928.1:23542-34082 GCA_007018985.1 Anopheles bwambae
CCCGCAATGGGTGGTAGGGATTTGGGAAAATTAAGTTGCGAACAGAATGTCCTGCTGGCTTTGAAGCTATCGGTCCAAAATGTGGTGTGAATTATTTGGTAGCTTGTTTCGTTCGTGATTGACATTTCTTCATCGTAACTGTAGGAGGACCTCGTAATGCTGACTGACCTTCTGACGCGCCTCTTACCACCTGGGTTCGTTGGAGTGGATTGATAAGTTGATTGTTGTTCCGTTACAGTGGGAGGAGGGGAGGATTTTTGATATCTCTTTTATGCGTGTGGGATCGTTCTTCGGCTGGAGCAGCTTTAAAGCTATTTTGATTCCTGACGACGGTGGTTTCAAATTAATGATTTTGATCCCAATCAGCAGTACAAAAAGTTTCGCTCCATTTTTGCACAGTCATTAAGGTGTTTGTGCTTTTATTGATTGCTTTTAACTTTTGCTGAGCGTCAAATCGTTTTGTCTTAACAAACAGCCCAACACTTAAAACGCCTCAAAATGAAACGACCGATTTTCTTTTCGTGTCTGTCCTGCCGTCTTCATCGATACATACATAGACATAGCAAGGACAAAAGTTGGTGCCTTTATTTTCCTCCCCCCCCCCTTCCCTTCAAATTTCGCATCACCGGATCAATGAATTGTTGCCTGGTGTGTGCGTGTGTTTTCGCTCATCCCTCATTACGTGGTGAGCCCTGGTGGGGCGATAAAAGTTTTCGACAGATATAAAGGCAACAGCGAACGGAAATCTTCACTCTCACTCTCACCCGCTTCCTCTTTTCCCGCTTGTCGGTGAAACTTTTGATTTATGCTGACGGTTGTAACCGGTTGTTGGATGTTCTTCTTTTGTTTTGTGTTGTGTTTCTGTATGCTTCTGGACCAACTTTGCTGACCATATTAAGTGTTTCCGAGTGCGATCGTCGTTCTGCTTGGTCGTATTTTCGGCATTATTTTATTGGATTAACATAACTGGCGGTGTGCCCGGCTAAGGATGGCAGCCCCCATGCGGCAGCAGAGCGTGCCGGGCGCACGGAGGTGGCGCGTATGAATATAAAATTGTGCACGGATGTATGGCGGTCAAACTTGTTTGGGAACATGAGACGGAACCGAAAGTTTGTAGGGTTTCCCGAAAAACACGACGGCCCGATTAAGGGATGAAAATGAAAGCTAATAGTAGAGAGCAAGGATGGTGGTGCAACAACGGGGATTCATGAAAGTTGTTTCCAGTTTGAACAGTGAAAAAAAAAAGAATTAAATAGAAAAGAAAATTTTCCAGCGACTTTGTGTCATCCATTACTCATCGCCTCGTAGAAAAAAGTATTTTTATTTTATTTATTTCAGCTGAAGAACTGTTGCTAAAGAAGGAGCGTGCGCTAAACTGTAAATAGAAATCAATAAAAAAAAGAATACAAAGTAAATAACTATTCATCATGGAAATCACTCAACCATACACTAAAACTGCGCCGTTTCTTATTCGTGCTTCGCACTCAGAAGGTTTACATCATCACTCCTTCTTCTGTTACTACGCTTCTTCTTCTGCTTCTTTTTGGAATAAATTTGTCATTATTTCGAATGCATCGATTCGTGCTGGTTTGAATTCATTTTCATTCCCACCGACTCCTGCCGACTGTGTTTCGTTTGAATCGTTCGAATTGTAGTGCGATTCATCAACAGGCACATTCTCGTCATCATTTCAATGTCGTTAACATGCCCGGCTCCCACAACACTTCTCTTCCGGCTGCCTTACATTTCTCCACCACGCTGCAATGTTTCGGAAAAGCGTCGTAAAAAATAAAAGAACAAAAACAAACTGGAGTTCGAGTGAAGAGCAAAGGAAAAAAACATATAAATATAATAAAAAAACTTACCCCACAAGAAACCTTTCACCCCGTTACGTTACGTGTACGTTTCGCAGGGAGAGATGCAATGCTCTGCTGGTCTGTGCGGACACACTGCAGACGGTGGCCGCGGCTGACGAATCGTTCGAATCGTTGGTAAATGAATTTTTATACCAGCTTCGCTCATTCCGTATTCTTCGCTATTTTGGCTTCCAATGATGTTTGAGCGGGAGCGGGTAGGACGGGTAAGTAAAGCGACCGAACCCCGTCAAGTGGCCCTGAGCCGCGCACGTTATTCAATTGATTTGAACTTTCTGATCAGTGGACAGTTCGTGACATCTTATTGTTGGAGTGTGTGTGCGCGCGTTTTTTCCCTTCGTTTATTTGTTCGTTCTCTCTCTCTCTCTCTCTCTCTCTCTCTCTCTCTCTCTCTCTCTCTCTGTCTGTCTTTCTCCTTCTCTCTCTGTGTCGTTCACAAGTGTTGTGTTGGGATCGTTGTTTGCGATGTGGGTTTTTTGGTTTTTGGTTTTCGCTCTCGGGGTGCCAGCGGGAACACCATATTTGCACTCGATATGCTTCGACAGAACAAACCGAGCACACAAAACTCTTCCCTTCCCCGCGTGTGGCGACCGCCCCGAGGGGCACGGAGAGCACTTAAACTTGGACTCTTGAGAGAAGAAAAATAAAACTGAAATCGGAAAGCCGACGTCAAGTTGTTTGCCCCCCGTCGATCAGAGAAGTACAGAGCAGAGTTTGGAGACGAACGGACGGAACCAAATCTTACTAACAAATACAACAAAGAAAGAAAAGATTCTTATGGTAAACAGCCACATCGGGAAGAACCGAGAGGGAATGATTGACTCGTAAAAATTCGCTTAACATGCCAAAATGAAATTCACGACGCAAAGCAGAACCCCCGAGGACGGGGGCTTGCGAGCGTTTAGTGTTTCGCTCCGGTCGCTTTGTTCTGTCCCCGTTGTCTCTAACGCTCGTCGAGTGGGGCTGGGGTGAAAGATGGTAGGTTTCGTTTAAGCGTCTTTCATCTTACACACTGCCCGCGAACGTTGAATTGTTGATCTCAATGGTGCTTTCTATTATTTGGCGACCGGGTGCGCCCGCTCTGTCTCGCTCGTTTCCTCGCGGGCTAAAGAACGGGAAGGGTAGTAAACGGTGAGGTGGTGGTACATTTTATTCTAAACACAAACTCCCCCGGCTTGAACGGTTTGCGCGGTTTAGGTGGCGAGCGCGTGGAATTTTGCATACTGCTAAGATTATGCTGCCGGATGGACAGTGCCGGCACGACCCAACTGTCGACCGTGAAGGGCAGATCGCACCGCGGCCTTCTTAATTTATATGCGTTTTAGACATTGTTTTTTTGTTGGTGAATGGTTGCGTATCTCTATACACGCTCTCTCTCCCTCACACGCGCCCTAGAGAACCATAAACGATGAGTCATTTTAATGAGAAAAGTTCTGACCCGTCTGCTGGTGCCGATGCTGTGCAGCGTTTTTATATGTATTGACGATTGTGGGTTGAGAGGGAAAAATATTTCATGCAAATTGTTTGCAATGGCTAGAGAAGAAATTTGCCATTTCCGCACCACTCTCCCTACCGCCTCTTTACTGCTGTGTTTCTCGCAAAGTCTCGATCGCGAATAATCCGAGTGAATTAGCATACCGAGGAATCGATAAACCCCACCATCACCACCTTCATCCCGTGTGTATGAAATGGTCATCCTCTCACGCTGCTGATGCTGCTGCTGCGTGCCCGGTGGAGATGCTGGCAGAAAGTTGTTCTTTTGTGTTAGCGTAGCACATCTTTCTAAACTTTCGTGAATCGTGACGCTAAAACAGGCCGATAGATTCAGGTTGGAAAAGGGCAAGGGAAGCAAAACGCTTGTACCCGCGTAAGCAGCGCGCGGTTTCGCGAAGGCGGTAGTATGATGATGCCTGCCCGCAATCTTAACGGCCCATCTTTTGACCCCCTGAAATCGATGAATCACGACGGAACAATAATCTTGTACGGCGGGCGTGCGCTTGGGGCCACTGGGAGCATCCTCCAGATAGGGAAGGTGGGAGAGAATGTCGCTGATAGTGCAAGAGATAGAGGAAGGGTGATCGAGTAGCAAAAAAAGAAAATTTAATATTATGAAATCTCTCATACAGACGATTTTGTTTGCAAGTGTGGTTGCACATGTGTTGTTATAGCGATTTCGCTGTAGTATTCTAGCGAGATTGTTCAGTAATGTTAGAACGTAAGCTACGGAATGTAAACTGTATAATTATTATAAAAAAAGGTTGCTTCCGAAGAGAAAATTTGCTGCTATGGAATATAGCTATAGCGTGTTTACTTATTAAAACTATCGCGTCAACGATATTCTGATTAATTAAACGAACATAAAATATGCGATTTTATTGACGAATACAACCTTTTGGTTACACTTTCCACAAAACGGACGCACTGTGGTGCAGACAGCGGCAGCAGCAATATGCCAGTCACGAGGGTCGAATGATTTCATCGTTCTCGATCATCCCCCACGGTTTTTTCGATCGACATCGAACATGCTTGTGGGCGCACTTTGCCCGCCATTGAGATGTCTCACTCGTCTCCCTTTTTCGTTCCCCGCCCATCCCTCCCAACGCGGGTATGACCTACGAGTTTGACTCAGATTTATGGTGCAAGCAGGGAAGAAGCATCGCGAAGCAGCTTGCTCCATTTCGCCGTACCCAGCGGAAAAACACAAAAACCGTTGAAACATGCTTGTACGGCTTATTTTTATTGTACGGCTGGCTAATGATGATGATGAACATACCACAGCGTACGTGTTCAACGGGAGACAGAGCAAAAAAAAAAGCTGAACCACACATAACGCAAACACATCAAGAATCGTGCTCGGGTTCGAGCTGCGAAAGTTGTACGCATCGATGAGTTTGATTGTGCTGACCAAACTTTTTCGCTGGTCCCCGGTGACTCCCGGTCCGGTACGGGACACAGGCAAAAACATGGTCACAAGATAAGCGACTGTTTTGTTTGCGCATGATAAAATACCGTGCTGATAAGCGCGGAATCCTGAAAAGGGGGAAGGAGGGTAAGCAGGATGGTTGTGTGTCGCACGGTCGCAAATAGATCGGCTACCATTTCCGGTGTACGCTGTACGCGCGTCGCTCTACGTCTTGCACATTTATGCTCCTTCAAGAAGAAATGGTTTGTCCTATTGTTCGACGGTGGCTTCGAGGAGGGAAGAACTTCTTCGCACGAGGAGGGAAGAACTTCTCAGGCGGACGGAAGATGGACGTGTTTATTTTAATATGGATGAGGTTGCGGAGGCAAAAATAGCATAACGATATTGTTTGCTGGGCAAACATTGGCAAAACTCCGCGTGGTGTGTGCTGTGTGTGTAAGGCTCGTGTGATCCGGAGGAAGTGCTGTATTGGGCACGGGCTTTGGTGTTCCGACTCCGTACTCCCGATGAGTCGTCCACGTGAGAAACGGAATCTGCACGGTGAGTGGTAATCGTACCGTAGGTACCACATCGTGCTGTATGGGCGTAATCTAGCACAAACACACGGCTGTTCTTTGCTGTTATTTTATTTGCTTCTATTTACAAAACTGCAAACGAAAGGCATGAAAACGTAAACAACGGGCGCAAAACTCGTACCACCATCCCGCCTCGGTCGGCTGCAACGGCGTACGTGACTATTTGTTTGCCAACATCGGAACCCATTAGGACAAATATTTAATCGTACGCGCTTGGAAATGATGCTTTGTGTGGTCGTTATAGTTTTGTAGTGTTTCGATCAGCTCATTTTTGTGTGATCATGATCAGTTCACAGGGTGATTCATTGTAGTCGTTTGACTAGGGAATCCGAGGTCTTCAGGGCATAGCTTGTAACTCAAATTACAGACGCGTGATGAAGGTAATGTGACCTTCACTCTACAGCGGAACCGTATTGGGGGAATTTTGTTCGCTCTGGTGCTGTAAGATGCTGTAAAAGAATAAGTCCATTTTTATCTCTTTCACAATCACAGCTATTCAAGAAAATTGAATCGAATCGCTTATTCTTCCTAGATTCTTTGGATAGCAAAAAGTCAATGGAAACCCCACTAGGTCGCCAATTCCTTATAAAATCATATAGCAATTCACAATTCCACTCGTTTTAGTGAACCAAATCCAATCATAAATGCTTTCCGGACTCTTTGGCAAGCTGTTAATTAAGAGTTAATTAAAATCTAAGAGGTATATGTGTTACGTAATTTATGGATGGTCTCCATGAACCTAAGTGTTAAACCATAGTTGCACTTAACATCTCGCTACCAAGCCAGAATGTAACATATTTGCTTGGCGAAGTTCTGCTTCGTATCGGTTCAATGACGCTGATTAAATTACGTTGATGGTAACCAATATTACAGAAAGTTTTGCTCTTTAAAATAACCTATAATCGTGCACAGCAGTGTGGGGACGAATAGATTGCTTGCTCTCCCACACCGGCGCACAGACGTTAAGTCATTAGCGCTGGTTCGAAATTGCATCACTTGCACACGAAGCAAGACGGACGATTATAGCAGGAGGATGCAAAACTTAATCCCGTTCGTTGGCGATGGTTAATTAGTATTGCACGATATTGGAAACCGCTCACCATGCCGTGGTGGCGAGCAGAACGCTAAGAATCGATAGGAAAAGTGTCCATGTACACGGTAAGCTGGCAAAGTTGGTAGCACATTTCTGTCGCAACCAGGGGCTGAACCCGGTTACGGCTTTGCGGGGCTTTTGATTGGCAGCACCACTGCCGGCACCGCCAGCGTAAGTATAAGTTTCCATCTACGGTATTGAGTGGCCGTCTTTCGTTTCAGCCTAGGGATTGCTAGGGAGGACAGTATGGGAAGGGAGGGTTAAAACAACCAAGGGAGTTAATTTTTAACCCATCCTTCGCAACCACTCTCAACCACTGAAGCAAAAGTTTGTGGAGAAGCGGGCGCTAAAGGGCGAAAAGAGCAAAAAATGTATATCGTGTGTTAAATGTCGTACCATCACGGTCTCCTTCTTTCCCACTCTCCGCTTAATTCACTGTCTGGGCACGTTAACAGGCGCTCTCAGCTTCATTACGAAGGGCACCCCGAGAGTTGGTGGCGTCGGTTATGCGATATCTTGTGCAAAACCGGTCTCTTAAATTATCTCCAATTACTCGATGATATCATCACCCAGCGTCGTCGTTGTCGTGGTCGTCGTTGCCGTTGTCGCTCGACGGTGTTATGTTGGGCGTGGTGGACACAGAGTCCGTGGGTACTCGATGCAAATTGGCTTATATCACGTGACATCCGACTCTACCAGCATGAGGCCAATATCTTGCGACCGCCATGGTATGCAGCGTCCGTGGACACACCATCACTTCATTTAGTTCTTAATAATTAGCAAACCCCCTTGATATTTGCTTCCCCATTTCCACGGTTGAGGACAGCAAAGGGGGTTTTCCAGACGATTAAAATGACTTTTTGTCGCTTTCACAGACATCTAGAGATACATATAGATAGGGGATTTGCGCTTCGGAGAGTACAGTACATGGATTTGGGAGTTCAAAAACTGGCAAAATCTCCCGCATTGTGGTGTTTCTGTAGAAACCGGCAAATCTCCAATGTGTTTTGGTGAAAACTTTGCCCGAATCCTGCCTTAAAATAAGTTATTCCTTCACGCTTCACGCTTAAAGTAATTACACACGCTGCGTCTAAATTAAAGTTTCAAACAGCAACGACACGAACAGCGCAAGCCGAACGGAAAACTTTGTCATAGCAGGCGGAACGCGCGGATTACGCGTTGCCGTGTGCCATGGTTTTGCCTTTTGCTTGGAGTTTGGAGCGCTCGTGAGCTCGGGCACACAGTGGCAGTGTCAATATCGCTCCAAAAAACCCCATCTCCCCGAATATTGATTAACTATTCAACCGGGAGCTGAAGCGACACGGCCCTCCCGGGGAGGTCGGACAAAGTTCCTGCAAAACTTGTGTTGATTTGTTGAAACTATTCTGCTCGGTCTAAAATAGTCCAAATCGACGGAGGCACAAAGATACCGTAACAGGCAAACCGTGCAGCCAGCGTGGGCGAACTTTTCCCCATTTTCATGCTACACGTGTTATAGTATGCTGCATGTCAGTGGCTGTGGGTGTGGGTGTGTAGGTCTGCTGGTACACCTTTAGCGGCTGTTAATCATGTCAACTGCTGGTAGAGGCGTACCTCAAGCCTTCGCGATGCCGACAGACTTTAGCCTTATAATAATAGCACGATGATGTTGGCAGAGACAGCCCCGCCAGAAGGATGATGTTGTGTGTCGTCGCTGCCTGCCGCTGTGTGCCATTACGTGACAGAACCATTAGCTCCGACTAAGAACAAACAACGCTGGACGAAAAGCGTCAATGTTGGTGCCTTCTCACCGGCGGCTTCTCAGGTTAGGCCGATGAAGCACACGGCGGGCACACGACTTAAACTTCTTCTCTTTTCTAGTGCCGTGGCAGTCTTGGCGCAAAAGGGGGGAATCAGACGGTTTCCTGTCGTTGACGATGTACCAAATGAATTTTGTACTAGCGCCCCTCCCTGCTACAGCGCTGTTAGAGTGTAGCGAAAAAGGATACCTCACAATGTAAAAATAATTTGAAACTTTTGTAGAATGCAGAAGCGACACAACGGATTACAAAATTAGCAAACACATTTGAAAGCGTAGAGTGCTTCCTCCAGCCCTTCCTTTTTGGGTGGGGTTTGAGTTTTATTCAGATTAGGCATTCATTTAGAATGAATTTTTAAAGCTGGTACGGATCGTAACCGTTGCTTTGCTCGATGAGTCAACCGGCGCTCGGTTGAGCGGGCTGTTGCGGCAGGCACAATGATGTCGATCCAAATTTATGTGACGGGTTATCGTGTGTACCCTTTTTTACCGAATAAACATTCGCTCCATAATCTCCAATAGGGAGGCCGGCCTGTGTGTGTGTGTTTGTTTGTAATGGTTCGGAGAACTGGGACACTTTTTCCCTGGTATGTGGTGGGGTAGAATGGCAGAGCATTTTATAGATTTGGCTGGCTGCTTATTTCTACATCTCATATTTTCTTGATCGCTCCGAGAACGAGGGAAGCAAATGGTATTTTCCACTCCGGCTCGGAACATTCTGCTGCTTCCCGCTTCCCCCTTCCAGCTCAGGCCTCCATTTTGAGGCGTGCGACAGGCCTTAAGTGGTACTGAGTGAAAAGGGATAAAAAGGTCAGTTGTCTGTTTTGTTTCGCTTGTTTGTGAGTTGGTGTAGCCAGATTGGGGAAACATGGGAGAAAATCAATAATAATGGACCTTTTTATAACTTTGGACATTCACGGTGGGATAGCTGATGGATGGAATGGGACAAAACCAAAAATCATTAAGATAGTTTATGTACGACATGAGTCTGTGAGTATCGTATTTAAGATATTGTTCGCGTTGTGTATTAAAATCGTTATTGAGCTTATGGTAATGCCAACGTCTGTTGACGAGTAAAAGAAGGCAGTGAGAGCTCGCGTTAGCAAAGTGTTTACACTAATGGTATTTTTCAATCAAATAATTTCTCATTTTCTCTCAGCAAACCAAATCAGGTGAAGTTCAAAGTTAGTCCACTGTGTGTAGAGTCGTCCGATTTCTGCTCCCCTGGGTTGGAAATATGGTCGCCGATGGCGGGAGACCAAATAGCGCTTTTCTTGATTGAACTTGCGAATGCGAAACTTCGGCACCGAAGGCGGAAACTGTTGCTGGAAGTTGGCGAAGAATTTAATTAAAATCAATGCTGCTGACCTTTATCAACGAACGACAGGCAAATTCCCGGGTTGATCGTGTATTTTTGTGTTTACTTTAAAAAGCGCATCCTAATGAACGGCCGCTTGACTGTTCCGGCGAACGAATGCCTCCGGGGATCGGGCGATTCGAAGGGCTAGAATTCGAAAGCACGAACCGCCCGACTGTCTCTGTGTGTTATTAAAACATTTCGCCTCGTGCGCTCCATCGTGTCTGTTTTGTGTTTTATTTTTGGGTTGAATTACCGTTCCCGGGTGTGCAATGGTGTGTGTGTTTTTTTGTCTTCTCCTCATGCCCCAGGCCATGCTGGGAACATTATCATGCTGCTTCGCCAACCAACCGCCGGAAGATGATGAATTGACGAGTGTGAACTCATCTGCTTGGGCATGTAAGTACGCCCGACGAGTCTTTCGGGATAGTAAGGGAGCTGACAAACGGCACTCGACGGTGTCCGGTGTGAGGTGTAGCGCGACATGAACACCAACAATCGTCTTGCGAAGAAAAACAACCCCTGCTGTTCCCTCCCCCCTCCTCTCCCCCATCACACCACGCGAGAAAAGCGTCAAAAACAAAGGGCGCCGGATGGGCAAAAATAGAAGTGATGATTTATGATTTTACTTCTGTCTTGGCTTTTCCGCGCTCACCCGCTCGAATGAGCAACTGCCATGCTACACCTCTACCCGTCATCACAGCGAGAATCGAGGGGGTCCGAGGGCAGGCAGCACCTCCTACAAGGGAAGTGGGAGTAAGTCTTCTGCCAAGCACTCTGCTACTGCTGCCACTGCCTCTACCAGGGTCGGCTGGAAGCCAAATAATCATTAACGTAATGCGCGCTGGCTGGGTAATTTTCATCAAGCACAGTTCGCGGTTTCCCGCGTGCGGCCAAACAATCGATTTCTTCATTTTACG
>SIXB01001929.1:0-33911 GCA_007018985.1 Anopheles bwambae
AGAGAGAGAGAAAGAAAATAGTAGTGCGGTCAAGTAGAAACAGGTTGTATAAAAGTAAATGGCTGGTCGACGAACGAAAGGCTGCACCGGTGTAGGAAAATTATGTTGGCCAGGCAAAGTGGAAAGCAAAAAAAGAAAGAGAGCTATCAAAGCAAACGCCCGAACAACCTGGTGGCAGCGAAACTTTTCCTCGATCGATGGAGGCGCCAGGTAGCGCGTGAGCGATGGAGACGCCCGGTGGTTGGTAGAAAACAGAAACAACACGAGGGCAACCAGAGCCAGAAACAACACGGCGGCATCGTGGTTGGAGAATTAAATTTAATTTCTTTAAATGAAATGAGCTAGTTTTCCGGTGGTAAATGTTGCGGGTCGACCACGCCAGGGGCGGCACCAAATGAATTCAGCCAACGTGTTGAAGCGCCTAGCCGTGACGTAAATTAATTAGCGCTCGTTGCAGGGCGAATCCAAAACGGGGTTTGCTTGTTGTAATTTTTTAATACTAATGTGGAAGAATTGTTTCCATTGGAGTTAAGTTTATAGAGCGAAAAAAGACAAACCTTTTTTTATTAATTTAATGCTAAGCTTAGCCATGTTAGCGCTTCTTCGTGGAATTAAAAACACATTAAACAAGGAAACATGTACAAAATGTTACAAAAAGAAACCATAAAACACAAACATATGTTTGAACTCAGTTGTGTAATAAAAAAAACGTTGAAGCACGTGCCATACAACAAAACTTCCCAGCTTGTGATTTCTAACGCCAGAACAATGACCAAGACACTTGTCCCGTGTGTCCCCTGCACATACGAAAAGAAATACAGTACACTGATTGTTGTCAGTTTCATACGCTACCATAACCGTAGGCATTACGATCGACGACATGGTTTCTGTTGAAGTTACACGACTCGTTAGTGATACGCTTGAAACATTGGCAAAATCCTCGCTACACTTGAATTGCTGAGTCGAATTTTACGTAGACATGTTTTCGTAACAGTAACAAAAAGACTAGCTGGCCTTTAGACTCCTTAGCGTCATAAAAAAAAAGAATCAATGTTCTAGCTTAACTTAAATTAAAAACTGCAAAAATAACTCAAACCATATGTATCTCACATTTTTTTTTTAATATTTGCAATTGCAAACGAACGGAAACTCACCTGTGCACAGCTTCGGCTCGTCGCTGCCATCTCCACAATCATCCCGCCCGTCACAGTATTTGTCCAGCGGCACACAGCTGGCACCGCCCTTGCACGGGTACTCGGAAATTTTGCACCCATAGCACACCCCCAGCAGCTTCAGGGCCAGCGCTGCCAGCAGCGAATATTGTATTGCTTTCATTATCATCTGGAAAAGAGAAAAAAAACCAAAAACACAGACACATTTACATATGGAACGATTAATGAAAGCTGAGATTAATTATTTAGGTTTATCCTAAACCTAATTAAAAATATAACGAGTTCTGAGAAGAATAAAAATCTAGACAAAATCAATATAATTCAATTGGATCGGTTAAGGGCAGCGCTTCAAAATCAATAAACGCTGATTGACGTTGTTTTTTTTTGGAAACCACATTTGTGTCAATTTTCTTCTTCTCCTCCCTCCAGCTAACACTATTATTCAACACCAACAGTACACACACACACACGCACATGCCACACAAGCGTGACAATCACGGAATGCATTAGTTTGCATTCCCACACAGCAAACTCCGGACCCATTTGGACTGAACATAATTAAATAAGCTCAAAACGTTCCCCAAGGTTCTATTTACCCGTGCGTCTGCCCTATGATCCGTGAGAAAACAAAGGCTGGACGCCAAATTTGATTATGGATTATAATTATCTAGCTAAAATGATTATTTTTTTGTTTTGGGAAATGACAAATTTATGTCCCTGCTTTTCTTGCTATTTTTTATGTGCTCTTAGGTTGTGGTGATGGAGGGAAACAATTGTTTAATGTTAGCTTTTTCACCCTGCGTGGCGGGATACAGGGATACATTCGCAAATGCGCTCCACTAACCGGGCGATAATTATGCTGCCGAGCACCAAACATACTGACCGAGCGCGAGTTGCAAGTTGAATAAACATAGACATGCAATTAAAATATAAATTCGTCAAATAATGCACAAAATTAATGCCGATGCAAGCACACATCACATCGCAGCTCAGCGCATCGGCCGGCCCTCTTTATCTCATCCCTCTCTTTGCTCTAAATTGTGTGGTTTCACCGCTTGCTGACAACAGACAACAGAGCGCACAACAGTAGTCCAGTTTGCCGGAAATGCACAAAGTCGTTCCCTGGCGGTACGCTCTTTTGTGGGTGAGTGTGTCTCTGTGTTATCATGAAATTAGCTTTTCCCCGTAGCATTCTAACCCGCGTCGCACAGACTTGACGCGTTCGCGCACAGCCGTTTCACGGGCAGCTCAGCATCCCGGCCCGGATCGTAAGGATTACTACTGCCTGCGATGCTTTCCAACCACCACGTGTGTGCATGTAGGCTTTGTGTGTGGCGGGATTGAAACTTTGAACGGTTTGCTGTTGTTTTCCGTTTGGCTTTGCTATGGGCGCCCTTGACGACCGGTTAATTAAAAGTTCACTGCCCACTGTGATGCGCCATAATGAACAGCAATCGCCGGTGTGGCATTGTGGCGCAGTCTCGCATCTAGTAGTAGAAAGCGCTGCGCTAATAAACACGCTACCTTCCTAAGCTTGTATGTGTGCATTTCTCGTTTAATAACTTTTAATGATTTCAGTTGTTTCTGCGCCAAGCAAACAACCACAATGAATTAGTTTCTAAATTGTAAAGCAAGCGAATTTGTTTACCCTTTCTAGAACGAAACACGGAAATTCTGGTCATTCTAAACAACTCTTCACTGCAAAGTGACCCATTATTAAGACATTCGACACCCTTGCACTACCGGTGGTTTATCTGGAAACCTCAAAAACTTCCCCGATGATTGCCGTGTAGTATGGACGTGTAGATACAGATGGTAGTAAAACTCATATTATACCCACAATTAGCCTCAATCGCCCTTTTCCCCCCTGCCATAACAAGGTAAAAGATATCTGTTTGCTCAAGCTTGTGGGTGCTTCGAAGAAGCGGGGGGAAAAGGGGGACCAAAACTCTTGTCGCTTTCTGTCCATTTTGAGGGGAGCGTGGGGCGTATAAATTGACCCTTCCGGGATGAGTTCGGGCAGGGCGGGTAATAAAGAGACAGAAAAGTTTGTCCTGTACAAATGTGATGCCGATGGCTACCTGGGCAGCGAACGGTGGGATAGACAGTGGACAAAGTATTTATTTTTAATGGGTTTAAAGTAGGGAAAACGAAATGTGGCACAATTTTCACAAAAGCGCTTTAACGGTATATGTTGCTTATGTGTGTGTGTGTGTTCAGAAGTTATAATCTTCTTACTGCACATAATGGTTATTAATTATTTACTTTACTTTTTGCCTTGTTCTTCAAACAACTTCTTGCAAGGACATTTTTCCATACATTCTTTTTGTTTTTGCTTTTCTTCTTGCTCCATTAAAATGAATGCACTTGCCCCTAATGTCCACAGCACGTACAAACCGGGTACCAGCCGGCAAACCTTTGTAAAAGTTTGTCCATAATTTTCTGTAACCCCGGGCCCCCTATTACTCCCTTAGGATGGAGTTCTCTCTCTCTCTCTCTCTCTCTCGTCCTCTCATTACATTCCCACTTATTGTGCTGCGCCCCTCTTGGGTCAACAAATTGTTCGTTCGGAAACAGTAAAACAAAAACACACACACACAGAAGCACAACTACACCTTTTTGTGAAAAAAAATACTCGTACTTTGATTTATCCCAAACCTCACCTTTTATGGTTTCCTGTTTATTAGTTCGCACCACAACAATATGGACCAGGGATCGGCCTGGGTTGCTGCTTTACACTTTACCGGGGCAGAAAAAGTTTTAGCCCAACATTTTTCGGTTTCGTTGTGCACAAACCCATCACACTCGGAAACGTTGCCACAGATGGAAGAGTGATGGTGATAATGCTTAAACATTTATGTGTCGAAGAATTATGTCACTTCCGCAAAATGGTTTGTTTTTGTGTACGGGTGTCCTATTTTTCTAATAAAGGTTGAAACGATCGCAAAGATTTCATGCTCCAAATGTGACTCCCCTTTTACGTGGGGAAACAAAAAAAAACAGAACAAGCTCGGCCATTTTAAAGGCAAAACTTCACGCGTTTCCATTTCAAGAGGCCGCTGCCACGTGATGAATCGCAGTGAAGTGGAGTGGGAGTTTTCATTTACATAAAAAATCAATTAGAAACTTTAGCAGCAACCAACGCGCCTACCTAAGAAATTACCCGCCATACTGTTGGCGGGCGTCGCACGAATCCGACCGGCTGACTCGGCCAGTGTCTGTATTATTCCTGCCAATCTAAACTAAACTTTACCAAACCAACATCTGAATCGCAAATGTGGCACTGGGCGAATTTTTGTTTCTTTTCAACTTCCACCGCGGGGTAAGGCGTTATTTTAAAGCAATATGTTGGGTTGACCCATTTTGCTTACCCCGTTGGTGGGTTGAGAGGCTGCGTCGATTAATCGGGGGTTTGGTGTGCGGATGGTGTGAGATGGGAATGGATTTGAATAATTAAATTGTAATAAATTTGAACAAAATATTATTATATTTTTCATACCGCAGCTAAAGGTCCTTTTTATGCAATAAGCACTTCTTGGTGTATTTTGAACAGGGTTGATTGTAAATTGAGTTTGTTTTATTCTACAACGCTTGATGGTAGGGGAAGGTGGGTAAAGACGGACACTGCGGGTAAGATCGACACTGCTTATAAATTCATGAAAAAGGAAATATTCGAAAAAAAATCAACAATGCAGCATTTTTACTTAAAGTTGAACAACACATTTCAGATCATTTTGGGCATAATATATGCAAAATTGGTTGAATCCACGAACAAAATAAATGTTCAATCGTGTGCTCCCTTGTGGATCTTATTTGACACTTTGTTGTAGGGAAAGATGGACACCGAATTTATTGATTTATTTTACTGCTTATAACAATTAGTGATGACTAGATTCCTTCAAATACCTTATATAAGGGTATTTGGAAGATATGAATCATCCAGCAACGAGAGAAAATATTGAAATAAGCGAGAAATAAAACATCGGTCAAAACAGTAGCTATTCGTTATGCTATTACTCGCTCGACGCTGATGAGGCGCTTCACGAAATCCAATATCTTGTCACCACTTGGACAATTTTAAGCAATAAAAAGAAGAGGCATTGATACGACATCGTTCAGGAATAGATGAGAAATTCTATGGGATTACATATATCAAATGTTGAATTTTGACATGGTAGAAAATGGCTATAACTATTAACTAATCTTTCAAGAAATGCTGGGGTCGTGGACTTTCCGTGGAGTAATTTCCCAAAGGAAAGTTCTAGACTGTTGGTCTGTAAGCTGGAGCAACGTCAGCTGTTAGTGCCCGATATTTCAATAATGCTTTAGATGCTGCATTCTACGATGTATTACAAGCGCCACTTACAATTTCTAAATTTACGGCTGAATGAGTCGTCGTTGCAATTGGCCTGGAATTGGTTTATGTACGTACCAGGATGTGGAAAGCAATAGGATATGTTAAAATACTATAAAGCTCTTCAATCTCCAGCGTTTTTTATAGGTACCAGGTGTCTTACCCGAACATTTCAAAACTGCACGAAAATAATCATTCTTTTTATTAATGATAAAAACGCAAAAATCGATGGAAACTTAAAAGTTTAAACACATTTTCTGATAAAACATGAGTGTAAGATAATGTATGCACATTTCCAAAGTCGTTGCATTTACATATCCCTAGATTTTCACCATTTCCCTTAACGTGTCCGTCTTTCCCTACCTTCCCATACATTTAGCACGCTCGAAAGGCTTATTCTTTTTATAGAATATTTTACTTATAAGTTATTTTGTTATTTCTCAATTCCATTCACCCATAAACTCCATTCTTGCTCCGTTTGAACCATAAAACATAACAAAAAGGATACGTAAAACCTGAACCAGTCCAAAGCAGAAGTGTTTGTGTTGTGTCGCGCTGAAATGTCATGTAACGGTACGGTTCCCAGCTAACGAACAAACCGCCCCCGCTCCCGAAGAACGTGCGAGGCCACCGTCACCGTTTTGTCCCCGCTTTGCATCGAATGGGCTAACACGATTATGCTCTTTTCACAGCCACCTCGACGGTCGGTCGTTTTTTTTCCGCGGGGCAGACGTTGCCTAATTTTGCCATCGTTCTATACGACACACCAGCACGGGCACAACACAAAAGCCGGCCAGCAGCTACCCTGGGTAACTGATCCCGAACTCCTCCCGTGGCAAGGAAGCGAACGACCGCACTAGCTCGTACAGATAAAAAGGTAGTTAACGAGAAAAAAGAGCACCGCTGGGGTCCGCGTAACCCACATATTCCTGCTGCTGCTGCTGCCTGAGCATCATCGCCCCGAGGGTGGAATAGGCATAAAGGAAGGAAGCGAGAGAGCGAAAGAAGGAAAGAAACAAGCAACTGCAAGAACGAGGATTATGAGAGGAACGCACGTGGTTTGGGTGCACACAAAGAGAGTGAGGGAGACCACCGGAGCTCGTTAAGCGATTCACTGGGCAGGGCGACGTTTGAGACATAATTTTATGCGCTCCCAGGGGTAACCACCCCGCTCCCCAGTTGGTCCCATTTCCCCCCCTTATTGCCACGGGCAAAAGGATCTGCATGATCCACTTAACCTACCGCAAAGGGAAAGAGTTGCATCGCACCAATCGGGTGAAGGTGTCTTGAATGCAGGTACTAGCACACACACACACACTTTGAAGGGATCCAGCAGGAGCAGCAGCCGATCATACAAACTCCTGCGTTGAAATTTGCTAAGTGGAAGCCAAAGCCGAAGGGAAGAGAAAACCGCACCATAAGGCGTTTTGGTAACGTTCCAAGCGTTCGTTCGTTCGTTCTTTAGCTCGCAACTCCCCGTGTTTTTTTTCTCCTTCCATTCTGAAGGGCGATTCACTCCAGGAATGTCCCTGACTTGGTACACAGTACACACCCGTGTGTTTCAATGGCGTAACGGAGCACTTTTGAGCAAGCACAAGCAATCATTCCTCCCCGCGGCGCAAAGAAAGCGCACCGAACCGACACGAGAAAGCTCGTTAGAAGCAGCAGCAACACCAGTAAACCGGGCCCGGCCACTGAGTACTGTAGCTCGATAGCGGTGGTTAAGGTACGGGTTAGTCCGGTTCGGTCTTTTATTTTCACCGACCGAAAAACGACGCTAAGGGTGATCACAAGAGCATTTGCGGGAAAAGACACCGCACACCACCAAGCACAAGAAGCTCGAAGAAGCGGCCAGCCAGCCAAAGCGGGACAGTTTGCGACCGAATGGCGTCAGCCATCTTAATCCTTCGCAGCAGTCGTTCCAAAACAACTCTGGCCTCGGCCGAGGGTTCCAAGAAAGCCGGCTCGCTCGTGAGTTGGCTTTTATTTAATTTGCACGATAAATGATACAGCGATAGAGGCACCAGCAGCACCAGCAGCAGCATCAGAGCAGAACTAGTTCGAACGGCGTGGCGAGTGGCTTTTTTTGTTTTACTTTGCTCGGTCCCGTTCAGTCCACCCGTCAATAATAGCAAATTGGAGTTTGTAGGCCTCGATTTTGTGGGTTCCGAGAAAAGAAGGAAAAAAAAAACACACACACACACACACACAATTAACTCACAAACCGAGTGTGCCATTCGCTTTCTCTCTCGGCCCAACCGGACGACTGGTCAATGTGAACTTCCCGGCAGTGACTTTCATCCCGAAAAACAGAAACGGAAAGCGGCACCATAATGTTCGTTACGGAGCTTTGTACGGGCCACTTCATTCACGTGCCACGGTTTCGCTGGACTAGGCAACTAGGAACCGACTGTCGGCCGGAGTGCAGGAACAAGTTGTGTTCCATTTTGTTCGTTCACTGTCCACGCGCGGACGATTGCTCTTCCTGGTACTGCACTGAGAGTGGAAAAGTGGACCAACAAAAAAAGGCAACCAACACCCTGCAATCTATCTGGCCAACGTTCGAATGAAGCCTGTTAGCACGATCCAGGCCGGGAGAGCAAGAGGGCCACCAGAAGGAAAACGGATGGCTTAGGATAAAACAATAATAATAAAAGTACATTGCACTTAAGTATCATTTCTTTCGGTTTTATTGGCCGGTGGGTCGTGCGCTGTTTTTCACTTACCCAGTCTCGTCTCGGTGCAGTGCAGAGATGGGAAGGTGAAAAAGAAGCAAAAAAGCTTTCTTTTTCTTTTGATATCCTTCCCCCTGCCGTTTCACAGAGAACGCATTACTCCTTTCTCAAGCAATGAAGCAACTGGCACGATTTTCCACTTCCAAGAGCTTCCGAGAGAGTATGGTTTGTCTTGGGGCCGCAAGAATGGCACACACTCACAACACCCGAACCAACAAACGCTCAACCATTGCGCTTTAATGGTTCTCCCATTGGCTGGGAGCAGCATCAGCACCCCCTGCGACCAACCACACCACCACCTTCAGTCCATAAAAAACGACTCCGAAGAACTGCTCAACAACGCGAGCAGCATCAGCCGTTTTGCTCGGCTAAAGGGTTATGGCGCGTCACGCGTCAGTTGCGGGAGGGCAGGAATTTAGACATAACGAAAAAGGCCCGCGGGAAAACGAAAGAGAACACCGGACACCGGACGCCATCATAACTCGCCATCGTCAAATCCGGTTCCCACCGCGCACAGCTGGCTGAGCAGTTATAGAGATGTGTCGAATATATAAACGTGGCGTGGCTTGGGCCTGGCCCGGCGACGACGACGACGACCAAAACTGCCCACTCGAAGGGCTGAATCACACAAAAATGCACCAAAGAAAGGGCGGAAAAGGTGGTTTGCGGTGGTGCTACCCTCCTGCTCCTGCTTGTACTTCTTACTGAGTGGGAAATGAAGAAATTTTAGAAATGTGAAACCTGGTTTCAGAGGATTTTTCGGAGCAACACGCTCTGTTCTTTATGCTTTATGTCGACGTTTCTTTCCCTCTCCCGTTCTCTGGCTGATGCCGCCTGCTGGCGAGAAGTAAAACATTCCAGCAACAATATAGCAAACCGAAAGTTCGTTCCACTTTCAGTTTTAGCGCTCCATGAGAGCAGGCTGCGGGGCACGGGCAGTTAATCACTGGACCAACGGACCGAGGGAGTTGATTAAGGACTTTTTTGTTAAGAGGAGGATGAGGAGGTAGAGAGTTTATGTTTGGGAAAGAGCAAGGTAAATAAAAAATAATAATAAGTTTTGGAAATATTTTGGCATCTGAGTGTTTATTATTTACTTCTGCATTTTTGCTGTTTGGTCCATTCTCCGTTAAGGTTATGTAGACGAACTAACCCAGTAGCATGACACCACTTGAGCTTTTTTAAGGGGTTAATATTACGTCACATTTTTATACAGGTTTCAAATTTTTACTCAATATTTGCTAGAAACTGCGCAAAAGCTGCCTAAATGTGTAAACGCCTAAATGTATGCAATGTGCAACATAATAGTTTTCCCATGATTGATGGAACGTTTGCTAACCTTCTTTCTGTCAAAAAGCGCCCTAATGTATGCAATAAATCAATTATAAAAATTATGTTTAAACAAAAGCCAACGAAGTAAAATCCAACAGCTTTTGCTAGATCATTTATTCAATGCTGATAATGTATACTAACTCATCAAGCAGGAAGGTATTAGTCGAGCTTCTTCATGGGTTAGTTTTTTATATATATTTAACTTATTTGTTCAAAACAAGCTATAAACTGTACATGAAAACTTAGCGTGAATGTATGTTACAACTGCCTAAATTTAGCCTGAATGTGTAAACGCCTAAATGTATGCAATGTGCAACAAAAAAGTTTTCTTGTGATTGATGGAACGTTTGCTAACCTTCTTCCTGTCGAAAAGCGCCCTAATGCAAGCAAATGTAAGCGAATTACAATAATGGTTTTCAAACAAAAGCCAACCAAGTAAAAACCAGCAGCTATTGTTTGATCATTTATTTTAACTTTTTGCTACAATCATTAAACCAAAAATGCATATCAAGCATTGCTTGTTTGCATAATGCTTCATTCTGCTAAAACCTTTCACAAATACAAAAAAAAACCCCTCCAAACCACAGCAAACCAGCTTGATCTGTGAGAAAAAAATATTTCCTTTTTCCATCTAAAAAGCTCTAGACGCAGTAGTTACAAAGCAACCGTTACACTTAATCACCCATCGGGATTATGCACTGGCAGTGACTTTTTAAGCACGAAAGAGACAACTTTGGTTTTAAAAAGCGAGACATAGGAGTGTGTGTGGCCGGGGCCAGTATCACCCCAGAAAGACCCCGGAAGATAATCATCCGGGGGAATAAAAGAAAAGTGTGCATGTGTATACACAGTTTGCATTAGAAATCATACCAACACACAGATACACACATACGTAGCAAGCAGAACGAGGGAGAGCAAGAGACACAGCCAGACTCTTCAGTCCCACAGCCCACAGAGACTGGCATGTCCGGCCAGGAATGGTAGAAATTGCAATCATGGCAAAATGTTCCTGATTTCCATATTCGCAATCAAACATGAATAAATGGAATTAGTTTCTGACTCACAATTCACAGTGCCTTCAACACTGTCTCCCTCACACACACTCTCTCCCATTCGCTCAGTATCTCTCTTTTCCTTCCCATCAGAGTTGGTTTATGGGGAAAAGCGAAAGAGCGCACATGCCACAAGGGGACACGTGGGGCAGCAACCGAAGTGCACAGTGCTGCCGGGACGAACCGACATGAGCTTAGCATTCATGAGAATGGGTTCGATCGCACCTACTCGACCGCCCGACCCAGTCCAAACCCCGGGTCGTCAATTGTGTCTAGGCATATGATGCAGTTTGTTTGGGATTCGTCATTCGTTTGAACTGAAAGCGCACGGTTCAACCCGGGTTTCCCATGTCCCGTCCGAGCTCGATAACGAGCCGCAAACCTCCCGTTGATTGTTGTCCAGCTAGAGTGTGACCGATGCAAAACGGAAATGGAATGGAAGGATCAGACGGCAGAAAATACACACTGAATAAAAAAACACACCAATGAAAATGCAAAGCTTGATTAGAAGCAGCCCGTGTTTGTGTTCATTGGGGTGCAATGAAAGGAAGCGTACCCTACTCTCCCAGCAAGGCTGATAAAGCAAACTCCCCAATTGGAGCGGAAAAGGGAATTACAACAGCAACCAAAAAAAAAAGCAGCCAGAGCCCACCTCTTCGGGAGAAGGCAATCAAAATCAACGTCAGTAAATATGGAATCCAATTGCCGGAAAATTAAGTAAATCACGGTAGTGGATTGTGCACACACACACACTCCAGTCACTTGCTTGTCCGGAAAGTCGTAAAAATAAATTCGCATCGATAATTTACTTTATGGATTCGAAGGGAAGGGAAGTCTAACCCACCCGACGCCACTCTATGGTCTGAATAGCAGCACCGCCACTATCTCTTACAACCTATTATACCCAACGCTAGAGCCCAACGCCCATCAACCCAAAATCTATTTCCTTTTTTTATTTGAGGAGGACGACGATAAGGGTTTCCGGGTACCGCAATGGACGGCAGCAAACCGTACAGCTGTTGGAACCGTTCTTGGGGACGCTTGGAGGAAGTTTGTAGCTGCTTCTACCTCCCTCTCCCCATTGGTTTGTGGGAATAGTGTAACGAGACCCGGAAACAGAAACAACATTTCAACAAAACCACATTCCGAGAAGCGTCCATTCCCGTAACCCGATAATGATCCACTTGAAATGGGACGCTTTGGAAGCTTGGTTAAAACGCAAGCAAACCCCGAATGCAAACCTTGATGGTTCCCTGTTTTTCGGTTCGCTAAACCACACACGCACACACACACAAAGTGAAACCCTTTCCCCATGGAATGGCCATGCCTTTTCCTGGAGCGAGCCTGTGGCATCCGTACCGTGCACAACAAAATGGTCGAGCAGGGTGATAGCGGCATTTCTTCCTATCGCAACCCATTTCCTCCCTTATCCTCCGAAAAGAAACGAGCTACAGCTGAAAAACGCATGTAGTCCAAAATTTATGTCATGCAGATAAAAAGCCCCAAACCCGGGACAACTCGGGGCCAGCAGCGTGTTTTTTTGTTGCCTTTGTTACGCTTGCTCCTCTGTGGTTGCTCTTAGCATCAGCACCGTACACGCAGCACTGGGGCAGGTTCGTGCTGCGTGCGCTTTGCGGCAAACATGGCAAACTTCCGGCTCAACGGACAAAGACCGCCGAGAGCGAGCCAGGGAGCAGCCAGAAACGTGGACACGCCAGCAACGGAGCGCACGGTGTACGCATTAGTCACACCGCGTGTGTCGTGCGATACTTCACTGAATTCTTCACATGCATCTCCGGTGTGTGCGCGCGCGCCTTCCCTTTGCGTTACTTTTGCACCACCGAAAAGCATAACTCCAGGCGTATGTAGAGGACGGTGTACCCCCTAAATGCACGCAACCCGCATGTGGCCGCCGCCAACGCTGATCTCGCTCGCTGTCTGTGCGCTGTTTGTCTTTCGCGCTTGTTTGTTTCTTTTTATGGTGGCTTATGTTCTATCTTTGAGTTTCTTTTTTTTGTGTCGGCCTCAGTATATGCAACATTATTTGGTGACGTGATGAGTTCAACCAGCAACAAAAAAGCTATGCTCAAAAAATACACGCCAAAGGTTCGTCGCTCTGAGCTCGTGCCTAAGACTTTGGCAAATTGCCATCCATCTCCGCAGTGCGAAGATGGCGGCCGGGGTGGATTGGGAAGGGGAGACGAAGATTATCCTTGCACGGGCAGATAAGGCTCTGCTGTGTGTGACAAACCGTGGCTGGTTCATGCTCATCGGCTGAAATCGGTCTTGTGCCCACGCAAATTTTACGAACCCAGACACAGATGCGTCTGGAAAACTTGAGCTCACGAGCTTTTGACGCAAACAGAGAGTTTGAGGGAGAGAAAAAGCCATGGTTTGTTTTATCTTTTACGATAATATGCAACGAGGACCTAAAAAAACATGAAATAAGTAAAACAACATGTAATAAAAACAGTGACACAATCTTCATCATGGGAGATGTGATCCAAAGCTTAATGATCGTTATTCTTACTTTAGAAAACTGAGCACAAAAATTCTACTTTAATATCTAATAAGAATTCCTTTTCAGGAAATGTCCTATCGAAAGAACGAATGAGCTCTCTGCATCCATTTTCACATCATATTATCCCACAGCAGCAGCATTCTATTCGTACCTCCACCAGCAAATTCACAGCTTCCATTCTAGCTCGTTCCAGGTCCCCACGACAGCAGCAGCCTAATTTTCATTTACTCCTCATTCTGCGACGTGCCAGCGGGCGGCCAACATTCAGCCTAATGGTGGCAGATAATTATCGACGTACGTGTCGCGATGTCTCGACTGCGGACAGCAGACCGAGATTAGAAAACCGAACACAGCAGAGCGAAAAAGTCGACCTGTGTACACCTCCTATTCGACCATTCGACTGTAATGTACCGTAACCGGCTTCACCGGGCGTGGGCTGTGTACCACAACCGAGCCTGTCACTGGCAGTGCGCACACTAGAACCAACCCCGGAGTAACCCGGAGCTCACCCCAAACTCATTTTCCTCCAGTGCCGCTGTATTATGGATGATGAAAATATCATTTACATTTTACGGCACAATATTCAGAGTGTCTTTTTCTCTCCGTCTCGGTGTGTGTGTTTCGAGTACCAGCATTCGACACAATGAAGCTACGGTCCGGTGGACCGTGGCTCTGGTCAGTCTTTTCAGCCCATACCCGACGTAGGTCGTTCCGTTGGTGCCCCTTCATGTCAACTGTGCCAGGTTGACCTTTTTTTCCAGTCCGCAACGATTCCCACTCATTTTCAAGGGATAAAGACCGGTACTACAGCACAGCATTGCGTCCGTTCAGCGTCGGCTTGCTTGGCCCGAACCAGACAGAAGTAATGCCGGTGCGCTGTCACTGGTGCGCCTTTCTGCAGCTAACGTGGCACGGACGTTCTGTGCCTGCTAGGATTGACCTTTTTTCCCCACCCCAAACACAGAACTGAGCTTTGCCGCAAACAGTAGAGAGAGAGAGAGAGCGAGCGATGTGATCCTTTCCCATTTCCTTTTGTGTTGTTGCTGTTGTTGTTGTTGTTCAGTGCGTTCTCTGGTAACCATTTACCATGGCTTTATAATGAACTACCCTCTCGCACAGTTTCCGGCCAGCTCTGCACCTACCTACGCGGCAGCGCCGCACTGCTGCTGTATTTTGTTTCGATTTTTCATCACCCTTCACCCCGGGACGGGGACCAAGCTTTCACTCATCCACCCACCCGGCTTTAATCCCAACCCGACAGCGGCTCATTTCGGTTTTGATAGAGTTATTCCGTGAATGTAGCCATCCGTTTTTCGACACTTACTCAGAATACTTTCCAACTTCCATTGCAAAAGCAGGAAGGAGCAGAAGGAGGAAGTGATGGTTGGCTCCCGTTTTTTAACAGGATAACATTCGTGCCTTACGGTCAATGTGGAGATGCGGGTAATGCGGAGAGCAGGGAAACAATTTCAGGTCAACTGGTACTGCTTAGCTTAGCCTTAGCGTCCCTATCCTATTCGCTCTCTGGTTGGTAATTTTCTGGCCCAATAGGAAAACCCCCCGAATGTTTGCAGCAGAAAATGCGAGTTCTGACAGCGGGGAACATCGTGCCTGCTGCTGCATACCAAATCTCGGACCCAACCCCGACACCAATGATCGACGTGTACGGCGGGGCAAGCCAACGAGCCCACGAGGTGGGTTTGATTATGTGACAAAAATACGAAACAACACGTTTCCTCACAGTAAGCCTCACCTGTCTCGAGCCACAGCGAGTGAAGCAGCGCGTGGACAGGAGGGTGAATGACAGCCGGGGTGGAAGTTAACTGGGTTTTGGCCTTACCGGGAAAATGGGAAATTGACATCCCTCCGACATCCCAATCCGAGCTGCACGAGCAGCTTGATATTGTACAACTTGTTCACATTCCTGATCACCTGCCTGCGAGAAGATGAAACACTTCTGCGAATCACATAATAACACAGTGCAGTGAGCAAAAAGAAAACAACTCTCTCTCTCTCTTTCTCTCCCTCTCTCCCACACAGACACACACTCACAGCATTGGAGTTACAGATGGAATTTGTACGAATGTTAATTGACTTCACAAGCGGAGTGAATGTTTCAGCGTGTGCCAGCCGAAGTTCCATGGATTGGCAATGGTTAATAAATATTCTCCGCACATTTGCTCGGCTCGAAATGTATTCGAGCAGCTTCCGTAGCGGCTGGTATGGCCGGCCAGCCAGGGGAAGGGCGGCTGGAGGTTTTGGGTTGGATTAAGCAAGGGTTTCCACGTGCGCTGCCGGCTCGGGGGTGGAAGATGGAAATCCTTCGATGGGATTGAAATTAAATCAACGTTGTTTTTTGCTGCTGCTGCTGCTGCTGCTGCATTGCTACGCCGACAAATAGATAGAGGATGGTTTACATACGCAGAAAGGGGCGCAATTTATTCACAGCACAAAACTGACCGTATTGAAATCAACACTGGGGCTGGGTGGAAATTATGTTGTATACGGTGCGAGCAACAAAAATGCAAATTAACAGAAAACAGTTGCATGAATAATAGATACATTTGTAATTAAATGTGAAAAAAATGCAATGCTGTTTTGTATCACTTTTCATCAAAGCTTTATGAGTTTTTTACAAGCTTTTCTTTAACTTAGTTTTTCGAATCGACTAAATGGTACTCCGCATTAGTGGTGGGAGCTCGGAATCGGACCTACCCGATTCCGTGTTCGGAATCAATTCCGGAGCCGATTCCGATGCTGGAATCGATTCCGGAGCCGATTCCGATGCTGGAATCGATTCCGGATCCGACTCCGAAGTTGGTTCCGGAGCTGATTCCGGAGTTAGTTCTGGAGCCGATTCTAAAGTTGGTTCCGGAGCCGATTTCGGAGTTGGTACCGGAGCCGATTTCGGAGTTGAATCCGGAGCCGATTCCGGAGATGGTTCCAGAGCCGATTCCGGAGTCAACTCCGGAATCAATACTGGGATTGGCTCCGGAATCGATTTCAGGATCGGAATCGGCTCCGGAATCAGAATCGTCTTTGGAATCGGAATCAACCTGGGAATCGCAATCTGCTCCGGTAACGGAATCAGGTTTGATTCCAGAAATAGAGTTAGCTCCGGAATGAGACGTAGTTGTTGAATTAAAATAAGAAGTGTGGGAAGTGAAATAAGTCCGGGAATCTCCGTGTGAATAGATCATTTACAAGTAAATTTTGATTCTTTGCCGCTATCAACACGTAGCATCATTGAACCCAAACGCCTATTCCTATGAAGATGCCGGAACCAATTCCGTTTCGAGGCCAATTCTGATTCCGGAGCCAATTCCAGAACCGATTCCGAAGCTGATTCTGATTCCGGAGCCAAATTCGATTTCGGAGCCGATTGCGATTCCGGAGCCGATTCAGGAACCGATTTCGGAGCCAATTCCGGAACAATTCCAAGTGATTGTCCTATATATTTCGCACAAATCTTCACCCGGTAACGCATCTTGCTTAAACTAGCGAACTAACCCACAAAGTAACCACAAACGATAGACTTAAACGAAACCGAGCACTTGCTGTAATTGAACGAGAATGATCCAATAAATCCCATCCCCCACCATACATCCACATACTGTGTAAACGTCACAGGCTTTTTCCCAGAAGCTTCAGCACGGTGCGGTCTGCAAAAGCAAGCAGCCGAAACCCTTACCGAACCCGAAACGGGGGTCAATCATGGGCGCCAATCGCCCCCGTGTGACGATGTGATTTGCATACGCTGAAGCTGCACCCGTCCCCGCTCCCCTTTGCAGGAACACAAATCACAAACAAACGAACCTACCGAATGCTACTATTCCGAAAATCCCAAAAGCCGCTAGCAAAACACACAACAAATGGTCAAACATTAGCAGGAATGGGAATGTGGGGGTGGAGGGATCATAGAAAGGGATTTTCCAAATCACCGCAAACGATGGGCACAGTTCATGCGATGTGGCTTGATCTCGGAACCAGCGAGCAAGCGGTCACGGCAAACCGGATCCCGAGCAACACTGGACACTTGCTTCATATTTCATCGTGCAGTTGGTTGGAGCAAACATTAATCATATCATTTGGCATGGGCCAATCCAGCGCCCATTTGCATTATTCTGATGCTTCATTCCATTTGTCAATGTTTTCAATGGGTGCAAGTGCTCGCCCGGGGATGCTACTTGGGGACGATTGTGTGTGTTTGTATGTGGTTAGAGAAGCTTTCTTCTGTCCAGGCATGACATTTGCGTAAGTGATTGTGTACATTTATGCATTTGATTAGGGTATTAGGGCACAGACTGTACAAACTAGACTTCTGTTAACCAAGAAACAGATGAAGTAATTATCATAAAGAAGTGGTTCTACTGTCGCTCACGCCAAATGTTGCAAAACCCAACAAATTATTTAAAAAGTTCGGTTGCACAAAAGGCAAGGTAATCGAACCCGTGTGTTTTTGTTTTACGATTCATTCCCATTTTAAACTCTACATTAATATTAATCAATCGACAGCGCTCGCACACAAAAATATAAAGAAAAAAGTAAAGCTCTCAAATAACTCGACGCAATTTAATACACTTCCCCCCACCTACGCTGAAGCAACAGTCATTTGCGTACGTTCGTTCGCGCGAATTTGGATGTGAAATACCGGGAACACTGAACCGAGCCGGGCCGGGCTCGTGCTTTTCAACCTTTATCGCTGTCTGCTCATCCAACGAGATTCGGACGAATCCGACGCAAGCACCGAATCGAACGAGGATCGACATTCCTGGAAGGGTGGCCCTTCACAATGCTTTGCAGTTGAATGTGCCGGCTGGCGAAAGGATGCTCTCGTAATGCGTCTCGGAACGCGGGGTTTTGGAACGCTAATGCACCAATGGTTGAAGGATGAATTTGGTTTATTTTTAGGTGCAATAGGCACTTTTCTTGGAAAGCTTATTAAATATAAACATATTAATAAACATTAAATTTGATTTGAAAAAAAAGGTCCTAAAATACATAACTTCATGGGAAAAATGTGATAGACATTGGATTTGATTGTGCATGCGTTCGATGCCATAATTTACTGTAAACCACTGTTACTAATGTCAGCAATTTTACTGTCGGAAATTAATGCACAGCCAAACCTCCAAACGTGCTCTCGCGCTAAATTAACTTCCACATCAATATAAAATATTCGAAATGTTTCCTCGCATTTAATGACTGACAGGAGTGTGGTTGGGCATCGCCGAGCCCTGGCTATTGTAGCACTGCACACAGTAATACGCTCTGGTTTACCACATCATCATCATAGCACGAGTCTGACGATGGTCAGTGTGTTAGCCACCGATCGTTTGCGTGAATGTTTGTGGTTGATGATAGATTGCATAGCAATCTATACGGTACGGTTTCGTGGAATAGATGCTTCCCATAAATGCATCCGTAGGGCCTGAAACACTGTGAGCTTTAAGCACTGTTTCATTGGAAGCGTTGAATGCTTCAACTAGTGTAATGGTTTGGCAATATTCTCTAGCAATATGCAATAGCAGCACATAACAATGCATTGTTAAACCAGTAATACGACTCAGCTTGCTGAAAATCATCTTTCAAGTCATTAAAAGCAACTATTTTGGGTTTTGTGATCATATATATCTGTGACAGTCATTACAAAGCGCGTAATTTGCATGTCATTTTTACACCCTTAACCTTCCATCAAAAGACCATCAAAACATGCATGCAGCAGTTACGTCGAAAACAATAACATTTTAAATGTACTTTTGTCCTCACACAATCCCTCGAAGCAAACCCTTTGCCGTTGATATTGGAATTATTTCCAATCTACTCGCCTTTTAATTCGCAAAATCAACAATACCCGCTTATGGGTTATAGGAAAAGCGCACCTGTCTTCTCCATACTGCCCCACCAACCCTCCACACTCAATCGAGTCAATAAAAGTCGAATAAAAAGGCACGTGGAGTGGAGGAGAATGACATTCCTTTTCACAGCCTCAGCGCAAAACAAAAGAGCCGGATGCCCGATGCCGTTGGAAGGCCGGGGCGAGAAGCGAGATTGGCAGAAAACCTACTTACCGGGCGACAAGAAAACATAACGATTACGGCCTGACAGAAGAAACACACTCATAAATCTTCTCTGTGCGTGTGTGTGTGTGTGTGTGTGTGTGTTTGTATAGTCCACGAAAGGAAGGACCGACCGGCTTCGGTAGGTGCGCTTTTACAAACGGTTCGGGCTCGATAATGGAAGTAAACATACACGGGAAGCCCGGTAAGAAAATGGGGAGGAAAAAAAAACAGCAAAGCCCCAACAAACCTTCTGTGTCGTAAGCGACCTCCAGCCGAGGTGCTTTGAATCGAATATATATCATACGACCTTAGTAAGGTGGGGGGAAAAACTGAAGAAAACGTGGAGGAAGCAGTGGGATGGACAAAAAAAAAAGGTGGAACATTAAACTGTCGCAATAGTCTTAACATAAAAGCACCAACACTCTGCTCGCTCTCTCTCTCTCTCTGTATTCCATCCCGAAGACTCGATGCGGAATGGGCTGTGAATGTCGTCATTGACAATGGGAGTACCCCTCATCTGAACCTTCAGAACGAACAGCTTATGCTTTTCGTAACGATAACCCATACACAAACAAACACACACAAGCACACCACAGAAACCTTGCGAAAAACTCCACTCCCACTCGAGCGCTGTGTGAAACAATGGCCACATTCTAGGGAGGCTTGGAACGATTTGCTTTGCTTCTGGTTTCTGCAGCCCAAAACCCGGGACAGGACGGTCGCACACAGGACAGCCTCACTTCCCGCAGGCAAATGGCCGATAAATTGCACAATCCAATTTATCACCCCACGATGGCTGGATTTTCCTCCCATCCACCAACACGATGCGACTGGAAAACGGGCGCAAAACCAGCAGAGGTAAAACTCATTTCTATCGATGGCGTTCTGCACTCGGCTCGTTCTATTGTGATTGTGTGTGAGTGTTTTGTAGGAAAGAACTGTTAACGTCTCATCCGCTGTTACTTAGCACACACACACACACACGTGTTCTAGTGGATCTAGAACAAAAGTGGCAGTAAAACCGAACTGATCGAGCTGGATGGTGTCAGCCTGATGATTGGATTCATTTAACTTAGCGTCATCTTTTGTGATCGATGTGATGGGTGGTTCGTTCGTTAGTGGGCTTGTTGGTGCTGAAGCGCGCTGTAATGTAGCCGCTCTGGGAGGTTAGTTTTTATTTGCTTCCTTTACTACAATTGATTATATTATGCTGAACGTAAACAGGTTTGTCCATTGGACAGATTGGAATTTGAGGTTTGAGGTTTGATTGCAAACAGTGCGATGTTTTATGGGTTTAAACCTTCTACTTCACATAAAGGTTAACGTTTGGTTGCTGAAATGATCTCAACACTTTACACACATTTAATAAATAATTTTGCTAGATGCATGCTTTTAGTTAAATAACATGAAAGCTTGAATATGATTGAATGATTGAGTTTTTTTAAATTAAAATATACAAGTCGATGTTTGATTCGAAATATTAGGAATCATTGTTAGTGAATATACAATTGTTAACTCTTGATATTTTGCCAGTGTCGTGGGACAATCGTCAACAACAACTCACACTACTTAACAACACGCTTGTTATGGGTTTAGGTCCCAATTCGACTGTGCCCCCATTCTTCTTCTTTTGGCTCAACAACCGTTGTCGGTCAAGGCCTTGCTGTACCACTTGTGGGCTTGGCTTTCAGTGACTTATTGATCCCCCCATAGCAGGATAGTCAAGTCCTACGTATGGCGACACGGTCCATTTGGGGCTTGAACCCATGACGGGCATGTTGTTAAGTCGTACGAGTTGACGACTGTACGGCAAGACCGGCTCAAATAGGTACACAGAAAACGTTTTTTATACTGAAGTTCAGTAAAATTCTACTAGTTGTAAAATCCGGCAAATTTGACCTCTAACATGACCATAGTGTCAAATTATTCGCACGGATTATGACCATAATAATGTCAACTGTGCGATCGTATGAAGTGTCACAATAAAGAACCATTCTACTTTGGATCGTTGCTTAGGCAACATCTTCAGCGTTTCACCTTAAGTATTCAGCCATTAGTTCTTCCGTCTTCAGTTCTTCCGCCTTCAATTCTTCCGCCTTCAGTTCTTCATTATTCTGTCAATTAATTGTAGTTAAATCAGTAGTCATTACATAATGATTTTTAGATGAAGATCCAGTAATTCTTTCAGTACATGCTTACTGAATCATTCAGTAATGTTCGGTGCTCACCAAAATGACAGCTCGTTACTGAAATCACAGTAAAGCCGTTTTCTCATATTACTTATTCTTCAGTAGTTGGCAGTGATTAAAAAGTGACGAAATAATTCTTTTAAATTGAGTTTTTCTATTGATGCGCAGAGATTGCCAGTCACTCAGTCCATATTCATTTGTATTTTAGGTTATTTGATACAGTTCTTATACTGTTTTTTTGCCACAAAAAGTTTTGTTGGTTCAGTAACCGCTCACAGACGCCACGAAATTTCAGCCGGTGAAAAATTTTTTATCGGGGTGCCAGTAAGCCCCTACCAACAATTCAACGTTTTGCTCATCATGAGCAAGAGGACACCGCGTTGTTTTGTGTTGATGTTCCGACTGGCAGGTCGATTTGACAGAATGAATTGCTGCATTTTTAGTCATTTGTTTTACTGATATTTAGTGAAACGACTTATTTGACACTGATTTTATTGATTTTCAGTAGAATGTTTATTACTGAAATGCATTGAAAATCAGTAAAATCATGACATTTATGCTTAAATCCAGTAAAACATTCTTTCACTTAAACGTTTCAGCAAAAAACTTTACTGAAACAGGATGAGACATTTTGCTGTGTAGGACTGACCATCCCGCTATGGGTAACGCGCATAAGTCACCGAAAGCCAAACCCATTGGTGATAAAGGCAGACCTTGCACGACATCGGTTATTGTGACAAAAGAAGAAGAAAAAGCACTTGAAATCGTAAAATATATTCCAAAAAAATTTACTCACTCCTAACTCTCAATCAATACCATAGATCTCTTAAACATTGATTCTCCGAATGTGTTTTTAGAAACATTGAACATTGACCAATAAATGTGAAATTTACAGCTCCTAATTCCACCATATTTACTGTCACTATTTACAGCGATACATTTTTAATCCGCTCGTGTCACGATTCTCTAAAAAATCATACTAAAAATGTAATTCCCTTACACCAAGCCGTGTATCGCACGCATTTCTCAAAATTTGCTGCACCCATTTTTTTCATTTTTATTCATTTTGTCATCGCTCTTAAAAACGCACCAACAATTTCAGCAGTAATAGGTAGAAAAATCGTGCCACCAACACCCACGATGAAACAAGATGTTGTGCCCTCATATAATAAGCTCTTTTTCTACGAATTATTGCCCTACGATTCGCTCCCGTATGCCCCGCCCCCGCCAATGTACCGTGGTGAATTGATTCTGATCTGGCGGATTATAGCGTCCCAATCAGCTGAATTATGTCCGACTGTAGGTTCCGAATGGTTTATGGCACCCGTACACAAACACATAGCAGTACAACCGACCAGTGCGAGGTACAAACCTCCAATCGTACATAAAACATTTGCGCAAACAATGCATGTGCGCGGTTACCTGTGCGCGCGAAACCAACTCAACCGACCAAAGCTGGATTGTGAATGTTCTGTGTGTACAGTTGCGGGGGTGTCTCCTCCCAAAGTACAAACTACCACCGCAATGGGGTGGGTAGTAAAGGTATTTTATTTTAGCACTTGTTATCCTTTCCAACTGTGGCCGTCTATTTCGATTTCCTAAGCCCGATTCCGAACGCGGTGGTGAGTTTTATTGTTGCCTTCATTAGAGCTGCCCGGGCGCTCTGGGAGAGTGTTGGGGCATTAGATACGGTTTCAGATACGAAAGAGAAACAGTAACTAGCCTTCCTGCCTCTCCTTTCATGCCTTTTCCATACAGTGGTCCAATGCAGTGGTTTCTTATAGGTGAGTTTCCCACCGGACAATACCGGAGTTTGCTCCAACCATGAGAAATACACCGCCACTTCCTTCGTGGGTTTGGGAGACATTTGGGAATTAGTTTCTCGCGTCTTCATTTACCAATTGGTGCTTCAGGTACAGCAAAGACACACACACACACACGTGAAGGCATAAGAACAATGGCAAACAAAATGGTGGGCTAAATCCCTTCTCGACTAAGTATCTCGAATGACGTCGGCAGAAAGTTGGCCGAAAGTAGGCAGGACGGCGCGGGCAAGAAAAACCCCCCGCATAACGACAAACCCAACGCCCTTACCCCTCCTTTTTCCCACTGGTTTGGGTGCAAATTCCGTCAGATAAACATAAATCTTCCTTTTCTTTCTCGCCCCGTTTTTCCGCGCGCCATTCCGAGGTCCCCTGTTTGCAGCTTGCAATGTTTGGGGTTTTATCGGTTTGCATGGGGGTTGAACCCCACAAAAGCGCTCACCTGAACCACGACCGTGGGGTCGGCTGGTGGAGCATGGAAAAGGGCCTCCGCTTGTTTCCACCTCATGCCCTCAATTTTGATGCCCTCACCGGGTGGATGATGTGGTGGGCGCCACTTACTTCATTCGTAATGTTGAAGGTACGCGAGTGATATACGACGGAATGTGCGCCGAAAAATAATAAACAGAAGCATCGCGTCCGGGGCTCGGCAAATAAATAAGCAAAACTGCACCCGGGCTAACACGGGCGTAAGGGGGCCCACGGCCAACACGGCGTGACTCGACGGGAACGGAACATCCGGTTTTGGCGCAAAGGTTGAAAAGGCAACTGAAGGGTCGACGGTTTGCAGGCTCGCAGGGCTCCGCGCGAAGAGATGGAAGCTGTCCGAAATGAAATATACTCTCGTCCTTTCTGTGTGTTCCATTTGGCCGCTTTTTGCTGTCTGTGTTTGTTGCATCGTCAACGAAAGCTTGACGAGATTCCGTTATGGCTAAGGGTTTTCTTAGGATCGTAAAAAAAAGAAACACCAACACGCGGACGGACCATCCTTTTATGCTTTCTCGCGGGAGGGGTGGGGATACAATACAGGTGAAATCATATTGTATGCCCGTGCAACAACAACAAAAAAAAACAAACACAAAAACCAAGCGAGGGTTAATTCTCATTTACATCGATCCGCTCGTCCCGGTTGTGTTTTCGTTGCCGTCCCGCCGTTAAACGAGTTTATTAGACTAGCAACAAAACAAAGTGAAAGGTGAAGCAAAAAAACCCAAATTCCAATTAAGAAAATCTTTCAATGTGAATTAATTAACTGTGGTGAAAACAACAACAACAGCAAAAGCTCATCATCGTTTAAAAGGATGATGAAACCCAAATAACTTTTCCCAAATTTTGATAATGTTGTGTACACGAGGAATGCAGACTTACCTAAGACTTGTAAATTTAATGAACTTCTACCTAATACTAATGTGTTTCATTGTTCAGTTTTGCAAGTCACCCAGTAGTGTGTCCAACAGGACGACAGAGGGCGACAGGAGGGAAAAAGCCACCAACCAACTGTACAAAAACTGTTGCCGGATGTAAAACCTTTCCTCTCGTATCTTGATGATGGAAGAGGGAAGAAGCTCTTTTGCTGCTCCCCAAATATAAAACAGACCATCCACGCACTTTCCTTTTGTAATTCTGTGTGTGTGTGCCTTTGATTTGGATGTAGATTTCACTACTGAAGCAGGAACAACAAAAAAAAACCTTTTGGAGCTTCCCCATTTTCCCACCCACTTCCTGTACCCGCCATCGTTTGGTAACAGCTGTAAGGGGTGGCTTTTTTCCTCGCTCTTTTTGCTTACCTTACCAAACCATGAACTGACGAAAAATAAACTTCATGAAATGAAAATTTATGACCGCTTTGTGTTTGGTTTTTTTACTTTCTTTTCGCCTACCTTTTGACATCGATTTCATTAGAGTTTGTTAAAAAATATAGGACGTAACAGAAAAAAAAATCAATGTTCTAGAACAGGAAGCAACCGCCAGAAGTGAAACAAACAGTTTTCTGGCTTTTCCTCAAAAAACACTCACACACACACACACATACACACACATGATCAACGATAGCTCGGGTTAGTGACAGGAAGCAACGTGGGTAGAAGAAGAATATAAATATAAAAAAAACACTATCAAACTTTCTTTTCACTGTGCGCATAGCGCCAATAGCAATCGTGTAGCCCCCGGAAGACAAAAAAAGACTGGGGAAAACGAACACTTTGCCCTAGCAATCCCAATCCCAAAAACCCCAACAACAAAAAATCATATCTGTAACTCGTTTAACGCACGTGTACACACATCAACAGCTGCGCGAAACGGAATAGTATCATTCGTTTTTTGGTGGATTTTTTTGGTTTCTCATCCTCACCCCACCCGTCCCCACATATAGGGAGTCTATCGTGTTTTGGCAGATAGAGCCAGCTATCAAGCCAGCTAGCGTTCTTACATTAGTCATATTTTTTGTTGTAAGAACGTACCACTGCTTCTGGCAAGCAAAAGGGGGACCTAAATGTCACAACTAGGACCTTCTGTGTTACAAACAGGAAGAGTGAAAGAGGAGAGAGAGCTACAAAAAATGAGACTGTTCTGCTGAATCGTGCGGGAAACAAACGAAACGAAACGCGACGTAATAAAAAACAACCAGCAAAAGAAATGGGGAATGAAATAGAAACGAATAATGCAAAATATTACCCCCAGTGTGCGGGCCGAATGCGCGCCTTAAATCCAATTTGTCACTACTCACACAAACGCGCAAATAACACAAACACATGCAGGAAAAGCAGGGAGGAAACGGATAAAAATAGGTCAAGCCCGTGTAGCTGCGTTTGTAAAGGCGGTGCGGGTTTTCTTCATTTTAAAGTTTGCATATTGTGATTTCGGTGCGCTTTGTTTTGTGAGAAGCAGGAAACAGTAGAAGGATTAAAGCCTGTGCTGCGTTTCTTACACTGTTACAACGTTACAGAGTTTTTGATCGAGTTGAAAGATACATAGCAATGGTTTTCGGGCAATTTTGATTCTTCTCCAGTCGCGGTTGGCGTTACAGCTGATATTTCTATCATGAGGAGGTCAATACATTATATTATTTCCTTTCTTGTTTCATGATGCAAAGGAATGATTTAAATTAAGATTTCATTATTGCATTTATTCAGTTTAATGAACCTTGTTGGCCCTTTCAAACAAAACTACAGGAACAAATCTACTCTTTTCTTCTCTTCTTCAAATATATCAAAAACATTTTTAGAAGAAAATTTCAATAAAAAAGCATAAAAATACTCGTATTCAGTATCTTTCATGCCGTAAACTCTCAATATGTGTACATTGGGTTGATATAAGAACCATATCATCATGCTATAGAGAACATTATGCTCGGCCTACCTTGTCGCTATTTGTAGGGCCTAACTGACTGGCTATGGCTTATTTTTACCCTTAACAAGTTGATGATACCTGCATAAGATGAACTTGGCAAGATAGGAACCATTGAACCATCTCTTAAAGCCGTTGCCGCTAAATTTTGACTCTAACTCACCTATTTTTGTCTGGAAGGCACCAATTTTTGACAGTGTGTCACGATTTTTACATCGAAGGCATCAATTTTTGCCTCTAAGGCATCAATCTTTGACTGTGAGTCAATCGCTTTATTTACAAAATTTTACGTAATATCTGAAACTTGTCTGATATGATTGAAATAAAGATAAGTAGTTAATAATTTTATTGATAAAATTTAAAATAAAAAAATAGTTTTGCCAATTTTGGAAGTTTTAATGGAGTGAAAATAATTGCCATGTATTTTCAGCTGTAAACAAAAGCTTTAGAATTTCTAAAATTTCATAATTCTTTCTCAAGAAATAATCAATTTACACAGTTTTTGTATTTTTTATGAGACGTGGAATAAAAATTGTTAAAAATCTGCTTAAATACCTCGTAAAATTGTCATGGTTCCTACAAGAGTCAAATTTTGATGACTTACAGACAAAAATAGGTGCGTTAGAGTCAAAAATTGATGCACACTGTCAAAAATTGATGCCTTAGAGGCAAAAATTGAGCCGGTCTCGTAGTACAGTCGTCAACTTGTACGACTTAACAACATGCCCGTCATGGGTTCAATCCCCTAATAGACCGCGCCGCCATACGTAGGACTGACTATCCTGCTATGGGGGGGGAATCAATTAGTCACTGAAAGCCAATGCCCACAAGTGGGTACAGGCAGGTCTTGACCGACATCGGTTGTTGAGCCAAAGAAGAAGAAGAAGAAGAGGTAAAAATTGATGAGCACTGTCAAAAATTGATGCCTTAGAGCCAAAATTAGGTGGCAACGACTGTATGTTGTAAAATAATTGATTCATAGATCAATCTTCCAACATATATTCTATAACTCAGCAATAGCTAAGCAATTTTGCATCAGGAAGTAACTCATATGTGTCTTATTCGAAAACAAAGAAACAACTAGAAACGTTGTCCAGCTTCAACTGAATACGACCGTTAATAATGTTCAAATGAAAAGGGTTTTAACATCTCTTTCTCAGGAGACCATTCTACTATCAATCTGAACGACTTTTTTGCTCATCTACAACATCTATCTCACTGATAAGTGCCTCTCTTATCTAGATCACACTGGGATTTGAAGAAACGCAGTATTTCCATTGCTTGAAGCTCTTTCAATCATACTTTTCTTCTCTAGATTTGGTAAGCAAAACAAAATCGATTCCACAATAGCGTGAATCTGTAGTAAATTTCAGCCGTCATCGCCTTCTAAAGCTTAGCTACGTAACAGAGCTACAAAGATCCTTTCATACGATCCAACTTTGGCAACAAAAAAAGGACACCACAAAGCACTAGCGTCACACCAAATAGTGTGCACAGACCGCACACAAACAACACAAACACAAACGAGGTAAAGGTGTCCCAAATTTAGCTGCCGCCTCACACTAACCCAGCCACTGGGCCACTTTCTTCACACCCAAAGACGCTTCTCGCGGGGAAGGAGTACAAACTGAGCGAACTGAATACCGGAGGACTGTTGTCCTACTTTGCCGCTCGTTGGATGGGGTTGGATTTGCAAACACTTTTGTAAAGCGTCTCCCCCGAAAAAAAAGCAAAGCAAAAACTCGTACGATACGATCCAGAACTGCCCCGGTGGAGTCCTTTGAGATGCAAAACAGACATCCTAACACTCTCCACTCGTAGGTAGAGAGGTCCGGCAACACCTCGGCAAAAAGGCAGCAGAAAAGGGAACGCGCGCTTGAACTTCTGCACCAATGCAAATGGTGTTCCCTTCATCCCTTCTCACCCATCCCATCCACGCTTCAAGTCGTCCGACAAACGCTCTGCAGCAGTTAGGCACCCCTCTCGCACCCATTTGTGCACTTACTTCTAACACAGTGTCAACTACCGACTACTATCGTTGCCTTTAGTTCCCACTCACACACACACACATACAGCGCCCCAGCTCACTTCAAACAGCAGCATAAACAAGCTCCAATTCATCTCTCCCGTGGGGGCGAAATGAGGCGAAATGTTTCTCGGTTTCGGTTGTGTTGCGCGCGCTCCACAGCTCAACACACACATCTTCAAAACACACAGTCGGTGACACATTTTGTCGGTGCCAGTGCAGCTGCATGCAAATTTGATTGGGCCCACCTTGGGGGTTTTTTTTTTGCTTCCTTTTCTTCCTGCACTTCCTCCACTGAAGCGGAGTACTCCTGCTACGCCACAGAAACCGGAGATAACTCCGGCAACATACACTACCTCCACCAGCTTCAGAATGTTTGGAACGCGTTTAGGCAATTTTCCGGAGCGAAACCCGATGCCGTACCATGTAATGAAATGTCTTTATTTACCATACACAGACACACACATACGGCCGGTCGGTCGGTTTGGGTGGCAATTGCATTCCGGCATTTTGTTTAGCCGGGCTGCTTCTATGAATGAGTTAGTTCATGAAGCCTCGTCTGCCGGGTTCCGTCCCTCAATGGGAATTGAATTGCTACATTCGAAACGAGGCGCATCCTCCACTAGGCAACTGGGCCGGTTAAAGTTGAAATGATATGTCATCAGATATGCTTGTCCGTGCCCCACAAACACGTTTTATCACACATACACACACGCTTTGTTGGTCACCGCGACCAGACTTTCATAGGGAACTAAACACACACAACACTAACGAACAACAACTGTCTCCGAAAGCGAGTGAGTTGTTTTCGGTGTCACTCCGCAGGCCCGGAAACCTTCTGGGAGTGCAACTTTTCCTGACCGTGCTGCTGCTGCTGCTGATTAACATCGCACTTTTTGTGGCACACAAGGTGAAACTTTACTATTAATTTTAGGGGCAGGCCAAAACCCTATAGCCACAGTGCGCAACAGAAAGGTTAACTCCCGTTGGAGTTAAACGGTTGCTGTGAAGGTTAATTTTCAGCTCAAATGTAGGCAATGACATTGGTGCTGCTGGGTACAATAGTGATGGGTAAAGTTGGGTTAAAAATCTGGTGCCAACTCGGACTTTGATGCCTTTTCCTCCTTCTTTGTGCAATGTGCGTGCACTTCTTAAAGAGACTCCGGATGACTCCGGACGACTCGCAAACAACTCCGACATCGGTTGACTCCAGACGACTCCAGATGACTGCAGACAGCTTCGGACGACTTCGGATGACTACAGATGACTCCAGACAACTCGAGACAACCCCGGATGAATTTGAATGACTCCAGGCGACTCCAGATGACTCCAAACAGCTTAGGACGACTTTGGATGACTACAGACGACTCTAGACAACCCGGGATGACTCCGGATGACTCCATCTCTGGACGACTTCGACATCGATTCACTCCGGAGATTCCAACTCCGGACGACTCCAAATGACTTCGGATGACTCCAGCTGACTCTGAACGAATCTGAATGACTCCAGACAACTCCAGATAAATATGAATGACTCCAGACGACTCCAGATGACTCCAGACAGCTCCGGACGACTTCGGATGACTACAGATGACTCCAGACAACTCGGGATAACTCCGGATGAACTTGAATGACTCCAGACGACTCCAAATGGCTCCAGACAATTCCAGACAACTTCGGATGATCCCAAATGACTCCAGCCAACTCCGGACGACTCCGGATGACTCCATCTCTGGACGACTTCGACATCGATTCACTCCGGAGATTCCAACTCCGGACGACTCCGAATGACTTTGGACGACTCCAGCTGGACGAATCTGAATGACTCCAGGCGACTTCGGATTAATCTGAATGACTCCAGACGACTCCAGATGGCTCTAGACAGTTCCAGACGACTTCAAATGACTCCAGATGATTGAAGACAACTCCGAACGACTCCGGATGATTCCAACTCTGGACGACTTCGACTTCGATTAACTCCAGAGAATCCAATTCCGGACGACTCCGGATGACTTCGGACGACTTCGACTTCGATTAACTCCAGAGATTCCAACTCCGTACGACTCCGGCTGACTTCGAACGACTCCAGCTGACTCCAGACGAATCTGAATGACTCTAGACGATCCCAGACAACTCCGGACGACTCCAGATGACTTCAGCTCTATGTGAAATTCGGTTCTGATTTTGCCGGAGTTGCATCGGAGTCGTGAGTGCTCTCCAGAGAGCACATCACTAGTGTACATACACTACGTGGGAAAAAAAAATGACAGCGAATGATTTTTTGACAAGGGAGGGATGGAGAGAGAAAGGAAACAACTTCCTTCAACACGAATACTACAAAACAGGCTACTCCCAAAACCATGTATTTTGGGTCATGTTTCGGTTGGGCCACTAAAATAGACCTACCGTCAAACTTTATTACGCACACAAACCTAGTTTCCTGGTACGCAAACTACCCCCCCCCCCCCCCTCATATGGCAGGAGATCACCCCGGGGGAAAAATGGATAGCCAAAAACCGCCTACTTTAACTACAAACAGATTAGAGCGGAGCCATCCTCACGAAGCAAACGCAGCAAGCGGGAAAAACCTCAAAATCGATCCAATCGGTGCTGGCTCTTCTTCTCCGGCCAGCAGCACAATACGGTGGCACATTTAATCTCCCCCGTCCTCTCCCAACCACACACACAGAGTGTCCATTCCCGGGGAGGGTGGCAGTGATGTATACGTTTCGAGGGGGAGGGAGGGAAGGCTTTTTTACGATTCTGTTTTTCATTTATTTTTATGACGCCATCATTCTCGGTTTACGGTGGCGGTAGGTTTTGGGAGGGAAGATCCTGAGACACACCGGGAGAGAGTGAGAGTGGATTCCGAGGCTCAATACACTCTCCGGCGTCTTTAGTGGTTGGGAAAGTGAAGAAAGTGGATTTTCGATATCGGGTGGGCTAGCAAGCAGGCAGCATCTGAAAAACGTGACCGATTTTCCACTCGTGTGGTAGCGTTCGTTCTCCCGTACCTTCAGACACGCATTACGAGGCGATATAAAAGGAAGATAACACTACTAAGCCCATTTTGATAAACACACACACACATAACACACATAGATAGTAGCACAGTTGGTATGGAGCGGAAGTGGTTAGGCTAGTGATTTCAATCGCATTTCATCGCCATACAAGGCCAAAAACTATCAAACAACTCAATAAAAACGGTGCTTACTTCATCTCGTCAACGGTTAAAAGATGAAAAGTTTTCCCCTTGCTTTTCTTTGCTGACAACGTAAAACTCCCACACACACACACGGCAAATATTTCAACGAAATCACCAGAGTCGTTACACGGGCTTCAAACGGCTTCAAACAAATCATAAGAAGATCTCGCTCCGCCGGTTTATACCGCTCCTTCGTGACTCGTTCGGACAACTTTTATTCACTTTCAAGTTTGTTTTTAATACGTCGTGCACCTCGCCGTGGTCCTGCTGGAGGGAGCTTTATCGCTCAAAGAAGAAAAAAAACAGCCGTTTCACTTTCCATCGAGCACACACCCCACCGGGACTGTGTCGACATTTTTCACACAAAAACGCAATTCTAGCGCACAAAACGACCCCATCACGCGCTGTACCGTGCTGTCCCTTGAGTGTTCTCCGTCGCACCTTTACCGTTTGCAAAACCCCCACTTCCCCACACAAGGAACGTAGGGGAGGTAGTGTTTTTTTATTGTTTGTCACACTCCCTTCTTTCGTTTTCTTCCACCTCAATCCTTCCATTCGGCCCGCGTACTGGCCGCTCTTGCCCTTTCAAAGCAAAGGGCCGTTCGACAAACGGCTTGAAGATGTTCAATTTGTTTTATTGCCAGCTATTGTTCGTGGCCGAAAGCCGCTCGTGCTTCAGTTTCGGCCACTTTCGAGCTCAGCAGCTCCGACCCCCTCCCTCTCTTCAAGTGAGCAGCGGTCACAAGAGGGTAATGGATTTTCATTTTTGATCATGCTCTACAGTTGATTCACAAGGGCCTGGGCACTTCACAGCGTTCTGTTTTATGACAACATACCCACACACACACACACCCTTGCTCTCACCACACTGACAAACGTAGAAAGTAATCAGGAAAAATGACTTCCGGAAGAAATCAGAGGATAGGAATGTTGCCTTCCAGCATTCGATTCCCCATCTTGAGCCTCCCAATGTCCCCTGCTGCTATCACTCATATTCTGACATTCACAGTTCACAATGCCGCAATAAATCGTTCTCTGTTGGCCGAAAAAAAGGGGAGGAAGAGCCACAGAAAATGCTTCCGTTTGGCCCACACCCAAAGATTCTTCCCTTATTATTCCCTTCGCCATGATCACCCATCCACAGCGACCAGATAAAAAAATTGCTCATTTAATGGTTCATTTTATGGGTTTCCTCTTTTACCCTTCAAACCCAACTCAACCCACTTGGCTCCGCTTACTCTCTCTCTCTCTCGGCCATGGTTTGGCCGGAAACACCTTGCGACCTTGCTTAATTGGGGACATAATTTATATCTCATTAGCGATTTTCCGGTCCTGCGTACCCCCCCTTCATCTTTATAAGGGGGAAGAAAGATGGATCCTTTCGCTAAATTTCGGTCAACCCATAGTCAACCATCGCGCTTGGTTGTCCGCTTTAGTGCGGACTCCTTTTTTTCATTAATCTTCGCCACTTCATCACAAAATCGTCCCACTGGTTCTCCGAACGAACGAGGGAAGCTTTCCATCATGCTTCGCCTTTATCCCCTGACTAACAGAAGGGCTTATCCTTCGAACTCTGCGCCTCAACTCCGGCTTGTGGGACATTGTGTCCTACTCTCCCTCCCCGTGGGATCGCTGTACAACCGCATGGCGCGTTAGCAACACATTCCTTATTTACGTTCACAAGATGTGTACTCATGAATAAATCATTGCCGTACATTCGGTGTGCTTTTCTTTCCTTTCCTTTCCTTTTTTTTTTGCTTACATTCCTGCATTACGTTACTTGCCTGTCGGTGCGGAACCTTCCCGGTATCACAATGCGCTCGCAGCTTCACTCGTGCCGAGATCAACTGCTTTGGCTCGGTTCAATATTTCCACCCTTTTCCCGCTGTAATAGGGATAAATTTCAATAATTTCCCCCAACCCTGAAGAGCAGGATCAAGCATCTTCCCAGCTGGTGCTGCTGGGAATCGGGGTCACTTCATTAGAAAAATGGCAAGTCAAGCTGCAAAACTCTCCCCATTTCCACAACGCATTTCCAACAAATTTATGAACCTCTAGCTGTGTATTTTGTGCTGCCTTTTTGTGTTTTTTGGGC